>JAHBCN010014241.1:0-22999 GCA_019359885.1 Listronotus oregonensis
TTTAAATTTTGGGGTTTTCAATTGTACCATCTCATCTGTCTAAAAATCCGTAGATAATTCCCTTGATCGTTTTTAATATAAAAAATTTTAAGTGGGCCTTTTAGTAGAACTAGTAAGTAAATAATGGTGTAAATAATTTTATCCTGTAAAATAAAACTTGTTCTACCATAAAATCATTCAGTTTGGCTATGAGCAGGTTCAGAAAGGAGGAATTTAAAAAGAGTTTGTGCATTTTTAACGTTAGGCCCAAATAGGTTGTTATAGCTTAAAAGCTAGAAGTTTACCACAAAATTTGACTTCAGATTCGTGGTCAGCAAAAATGTTAAAAACAGAATTTATCATCTTGGCACTGCGGTACTTATTTAATTTTAGTTGCTTTTAAGTTTTAATAACTGTTAAAATTACTGTTTTAAAATTTAAAAAGCTTTTTTTTCGCTTTTTTTTTAATTTAATCCATACTCAAAATAATATCAGCGAATAAAAAAATGTGTTCTTTAAATTCCATAATAAAAAATAGACAGAGACGTCATACCTTCCAAAGAAATTGCTCTCTATTTATTAATTTTATGTAACTAAATGCGCAAAAAGAAATTAAACTTAACGGCTTTAAGCGTTCCTCCCAAACTACTTTACGAAACTACTGTTTAACAAGTTTTCATAGCCTAATTTTACAGTATCAACATAAATGACAAGCTTATAACTTTAGTTCTTTATTAAAAAGCAGTTTGTATAGCTTATTCTTGTCAATATAAGTTTATAAATTTTCCTATTATATCACTACAAATTTAATTTCAAGAACTGAAGAAAAATATTTTCCTAAAATATTAGGCAATCCAAATAGCTTTACATTAGATAATCAATATGCTTTATTTATATTGATATTTTATATCATAAAGAATTTACATTATACATATAAATATATTTATTACTCTTTTATCTTTTGATGTTGTGCATTTATTTATTGAGAAATTATTTATTTATAAATGTTTGTACGTATTTATAAGAATTTACCAAAGAAAAATCAGCATGGGAGCTTTATGAAATGTAAAATAAATATAATATTTAAAAATACATCTGGGTTTTATTTATACCTATAAAAATGGTAATGCAAGTCCAATGTGACGGTTATTTTTTAGGATATTTTCATTTTTCCTTAAAATATAAATTTGTTATTATTTTGGGGTAGGGAAAGCTTTGGGTTTGTGACTTATACTTCTTGTTATTGTATTTACTTTACAAGGAAACCTAATATAAATATACCGGGTGGTGGGTCGCCGAGCGGAACATAAAAAATGCCATTTAAATTTTAAGGGAGTTAATTATTGGTTCCCCTGTACATTTTACAAAAAAAAAGTAAATAACTTTTGAAGAGACCAACTACAAACCCCTTGCCAAGTTTAAAAAAATTTTAAATTTAGGAATTTTTAATTATTAAATTTTAAATTTAAAAATTGCAAAATTACTAAATTTTTGGTTCAGGAAAAACCCAAACAGACACCAGCCACCAGCAAACAATTTGTTATAAGGTTTTTAAAGGGTTTAAATTTTTAAAAAAAATTTTTTTTTTTTTTTTTAAAAAATTTTTAAAAAAAATTTTTTAAAAATTTTTTTTTCCCCCAAAAAAAATTTTAATTTTTTAAAATTTAATTAAAAAAAAGGGAAAAAAATTTTTTTTTTTTTTCCCCCATCTGGTCCATTTCAACCATTAAACTTTTTTCAGTAAAAATTTGGTCCAAAGCCATCACCCAAAAAAAAATTTAAATTTTAATTTTCCCCAAAAATTGAAAAAAAGATCCGAAAAAAGGGAACTGAACTCTTAAAATTTTTTTTGGAAATATTTATTGGGGAAAAAAAAGGGGGAAAAAAAAAAAATAACTTTTTTTTAAAAAAAAGAGAAATTTCATAAAAAAAATTAATTATTCAAATTTCCCCCAAAAAACCCCCCCCAACAGCTTTTAAAAAAAATCCCAACCGATCATAAAATTCATTTCTAACGTTGCTAAGTTTATTTGGAAATTTTATTACATTCTAACAAAAAAGCGTATTGTAGCTTGTTTAGATTCTCAAATTTTACACTTTTTAAATGACACTTTTTAAGTGACCCCACAGAAAGAAGTCATTCGGTGAAAAATCAGGTGATCTGGCTGGCCAAAATATCCGGTACCGTGGACCACTAATATTGCCGTTTTAAGCATTATCCAGGTACTCTCTAACCATACAAGCATTATGGGCGGGGCAACCATCCATTTGATACCAGATCATTTGATCTACCCAAACAACTTCTTCCAAAGCGGGTCCAGTTTAATTTTGAAATAAGTCCAAATAGGTTTTTGCTGTCAGGTTATTGTCCATAAAAAAGGGTCCAATGATGTGGTGTCCGATAATTCCCACAAATACATTTGTTTTTTGGGGATATTGTGTTCGAGTATGAACAACGCGATGTTTATTTTCTTGGCTCAATACCGGTAATTCTGAAATTTTGTTCATTGTTGAAGGTGAATGTACATTCATCAGTTTTGAATTTATACGAATAATATTTGTGTTTTTTCAAAGTGCGCAATACCGTTGTATGATGTTTATTTACCTCTTGCCCAAAAACCCTCGTACTAACCATTTTGTTTTCCTCCACACTCAGTAGAATATTAAGATCTCTGTTCTCTCTTTCTTCGGCTCTATTTTCGATATCCTGAGTTGAACATTCACAATTATTTATTACGGTTCCTTTGGACTCAAACTTACTGACAATACGTTTAATAGTTGAAATGGACGAAATGGGCTTGGTGGAGAAATAAAGTGAAAACATTTCGGATACTGCTCTAAAACTGTTTCCCGCATAATGCCACTTAATTATGGATACTTTTTCGTCGATTGAATAATTTATATACACACACCGCAATGGTCTAAGGATATTCCTATTTTAGGGATATAAATCAAAGAATTTAAAAATATATGGCCAAAAAAAGATAATTTATGGAAATTTATCATATTCTGTACAAAATGTAATATTTTAATTAAATGTAGATACCAGAAAAGAAAAACTACAGTGGCGTACAACCATTTTTTTTATTTCAACTAAATATCAAACAAAATTAAAAGTCATATTCTAAACATATACCAATTTTTTTATAATGATGAATTTTTTAATAACGAGTATGACCTCCTCTGGAGTTTATCACTGCGCGAACCTTCTTGGCATACTCAGAATTAAATTGTCCATATCTTCCTGAGCTATGGCAAACCAAGCAGCATTTAACGCAGCAAACAGTTGTTCTTGGTTCTGGAATTGAGGGTTTTCACGCAAAACCGTTCTTTGTAGCATATCCCATGCATGCTCGATTGGATTTAGGTCAGGTGATTGAGCAGCCATGGCAAAACGGTGATTTGGTTGTCTTTGTAAAAATTGTGCAGCATGTCTAGCGACATGAGGACGAGCGTTGTCGTGCATCAATATAAAGTCTGGTCCAACAAGTCTTGCATGGGGTAAGACAAATGGTTGAAGAATCTCTTCCACATATCGATGAGCGTTTAAAAATGTTCAACCAAAACGAGATCGGTTCTTCCGCCGAGTCGTATTCCAGCCCACACCATTACTGTGCCACCTCTATAACTGTGGACTTCTTGCACATTTTCCAAGACTCTTTGTAGTCCAGGTTCTCTCCATATCCTCAGTCTTCTTGAATCCGGATGCAACCCAAACCGAGATTCATCTGTAAAAAGAACTGGGGCCCATTGATTATTAGTCCAATTCTCGTGTTCTGTTGCCCAAGCTAAACGAGCAGCGCGATTTCCTCTAGAAAGTGGCTGGCATCTCAATGGTCGTCTATTACGTAGTCCACCTTCATGCAATCTGTTCCGAACTGTAGAATTTGAAATTACGATATTATGCGTTTCGCGTACCCGATTCATTATTTCTGGAACAGTTACTGTGGGATTTCTTCTAGCCATTTGCACAATAAAACGATCTTGAGCAGGCCGAGTCAGCCGTGATGGACCTGGATGTCTTTCAGAAACATCACCTGTTTCTTGGAAACGTGCCCATAATCTTGAGATTACGCTCTGTGATGTGTGGAGAGTTTCAGCAACACGAGCTTGCCTAGTACCAGCTTCTAACATTCCAACAGCTCGCAACATTTCATCCCGGTTAAGATGGCGTCTTTGCATGATAAATAAGTAACAGACGGAGTCTATACTCTACTTTGGATTACAATATACTGACCAATATTTTTAAATTTTAAAACTGATATGTCCACCTACTTTGATTTAAAAACAAGTAGTCCATTTTTTATACAAAAAAAAACATTAAAATGCCCATCTCTTATCAATATTCTTAACATATTTTACCAACCCAAAACATTTAAACACGATAAAAACTCGTTTACACTCATTGAAATAAATATATCCCTAGACCATTGCGGTGTGTGTATTTTTTTCAAATACCGACTGTCACCGATTTATTGAAACTTGGCACGAGAGCTTGTCAGATCAGATTGGTCTCTTCAAAAAGTTATCCTACATTTTTTCTGGAAAATGTACAGGGGAGCCAATAATTAACCCTCTTAAAATTTACATGGGATTTCCTATGTTCCGCTCGGCGACGCAACCACCCGGTATATTATTGGTACAGACACATTACTGATTTTTTAGCCTTGTATAAATTTGGATTTACGCTGGTCTTGAGTCGTTTAAGAATACAGTATTGCTAACTTTTAACCAATGAATTAATTTAATCATAGCTTAATATTTATTTTTCAATAAAACCTCACCAATACTTCTTACACGAACTCATTATTGTGACTGTCCACCATCATAACTGGTCATCATACCATCAAATTTTCACATAACCAATATCAACGCTGTGTAAGTATTACTTTTTTTATTATTGTCTTTACATATTTTTCTTTAGTTTAGGTATAAAAAAAGGTTTAATGAAAATATATGTGTTTTGCGTTAGTAGTTTTTTTAGTCATATAAAAACACACAAAACAATGCTACATTATTGGTAACAGGTTTGGATGTTCACATACTAGTCACACGCCTCTATATAAACAAACACTATTGCCAAAGCTATAACAATGGTAACA
Source organism: Listronotus oregonensis (assembly GCA_019359885.1). Taxonomy (NCBI): domain Eukaryota; kingdom Metazoa; phylum Arthropoda; class Insecta; order Coleoptera; family Curculionidae; genus Listronotus; species Listronotus oregonensis. The sequence goes on from JAHBCN010014241.1 coordinate 5,082, forward strand.
GGAATAAGGAAATATTTTTATGGAAAATAGGCCAAATTCATTGTAATAATGATATTTTTTTTGCTGTATAATAAAAAATTTAAATTATGTAAATTTTTACTTTGGAGAATTAATTTGATTAAAAAATATATTTAAAGTTGATGGGATACACAATGTTAAATATGATTTGGAACTTTTCAAATTATATTTATTATTTTATGACATCTACACATAAAAAGAAATGCTGGAATTATACAAAAAAATTAATATTGATTTATTATTGAGAAATTGAACAATCCCATTGATTCTTTTCACAATTTAACAACACATTTGTAGACTTGTTTTCTACAGTTGTGGTTTCTCTGTAGTGGTAATAATAAATATTAAACTGTATATTCTTACTAACGTTTTTTAGGTGCATTTATTAAAATGTCTCGCAATATTATTTCTTCTTAATTACATCCACTAAACTGGCCTTAAACAAAATGTTAATTCTTTTCATGGCATTTTTTTGTCAAATTTGGAAACCTTGTGTTTCATTTTAAACAGACATCCCTACAAAGACATACACTCGTCCAGAGTACAAATTTACATAAATAAATTTTATTATAATATAGTTAAAAAAAAACATAAATTAAATTTTCATTATTACAACGAATTTGGCCTATTTCCAACAGAAATAATTCCTAATTATTGTTACCGAGAGTTCAAACCTATAACCAAAAATTTGGCATTGTTTTATGCTTCGATGGTAAAAACTTTATTACATTATCTTTGTTTATATTTATATTATCATTACTTTTTTGTAGAATGCCAAAAATAGAATAGAAGAATAGTTAGTTTGCACAAAGCTATAGATTTGTGTTTTTGTTCTAAGCAAAACTAATCACAAAAACCATTTACGTTTGTTTTTAAATCAGATATTATCCTATAAAGTCCACCACAGATACAAAAAATTAAAAATAACAACTTTACACATAACAGCGCTTTTTATATCTAAGAAATTGTTAAAAATATGGTTGTGGATAATTTAAAACCATTGCATTTAAAATAAAATTCTGTCTTGCTCAAAGGTCTAATTTTTTTTTTTCGGTTGCTAAAAACATTACTTGTCTTTATTTATTTTAACCTTAATCTTTTAGGATAAAAGTGTTTCTACCTCTAAAGGAAGAGTCTAATTTTTTGCTTAACACTTTGAACACAGTTTTACCCTTAATCATCCTGGACAAAACAAAAATTGAGTGCTAACTATTGAGGAAAAATACAGAGAAAGTTTAATTTTAAAAAAGTTTTATATGTATATGTATCATCCAAAAAGTATGAAGACCACAGGGGAAAAAGACAAAATGTCACAAAATATTAATTACGAGAAAAATCGATTTAAACGTTTGAAACTTCTAAGATTTTTAATTAAAAATGAAATGGTAAAATATGTCAAATTTTGTTTATTAAATTATCAGCATTACATATTTAAAAACATTGTATTTCTAAGTATACAGGGTGACAATTTAAAAACTTGAAATGGCGATATTTTAGGAACGAAAAAATGAATCAAAAACCCCTTAAAACAGTTTCTATAAAACTAAGGGGGAACAAAAACAAGCATATTATCCCACCCTTATCAGCAACCCCTTGGACAGGGTGAGATAGACTCCTAGAATCTTAAATAGAAAGGGGGGTCAAGTGATACATCATTTTGAAGCTCTTGGAAAATGCTTTCCAATGATACCATAGAAAGCTACATTTCAGAAAATTCTTCTCTGTTTATCAAGGAAAACAATAAATAAAACAAAATTTTGAAATTGTTTATTATTATTTAATTAAATTATAGAAAATGATTACTACTGATATACTGGCATGTCTCTTAAGAATTCCAAACATGTCAAGCCCACAGGTATTTTGAATTGGTTTAGTTGCTATGATTTTTTGCCGAAAAAACGGGTTGTTTATAAATTGCATTTTATTATCACAAAATTTACTTTAAAAGTAACTTGTACTAGTGTATTATTTTAAAAACAGTTGACTTTCGGTTCAGTTTAAACGAAAATAAGGCACTTCTTATCTTTAACAATGGTGTACAGTACAGCTGAACGTGTAGACATTATTTTCATTTATGGTTCCCAGGATAAATGTTTCTTAAGGACAGCTCAACGTTTTAACGAAAGGCATCCAGGCCAAAATGTAAGCCCGGAGTATGTTCGCCAATTAGTAGCCAAATTTGAAGAAACTGGTTCTGTCGCGAATAAAAAGAGAAATCAACCGAGACTAGTCAACGAAGCAGCGCAAATTGAAATTCTGGGTCAGTTTGCAATGAATTCAACGCTATCAACTCGTCAAGCGGCTGTAGCAACTGGATTATCTCGTGAATCAATAAGAAAGGTACTTAAATTTCACAAGTTTTATCCCTATAAACTGCAGATACTGCAAGAACTTAGTGACGACGACCCGGACAGAAGAATCCAGTTTTGTGAAATAATGACAGATAGAATTATGGCAGAACCTCAACTAGTTAAAAATATTTGCTTCAGTGATGAGTGTACCTTTTATTTAAATGGGCATTTTAATAAGCAAAACTGTCGTTACTGGGATAACGAGAACCCACATGTATTTAGAGAAGGGCATACCCAGTACCCCCAGAAAATTAATGTTTGGGCTGGTATATTGGGAGACGGTATTATCGGCCCAATAATTATACCAGGAAATTTAAATGGGGACATGTATGCTGAAATGCTACAGAGGTCTATCGAACCACTAATAGTGCGAGAATTAGAAAATCGGAGGGACATACACGGAAATTTATCTTTATTAGAACGCTTACTACATTTCCAACACGATGGAGCACCTCCTCATTATGTAGTTCCCGTTAGGCAATGGTTGGATGATCATTTTCCTAACCAGTGGATTGGAAGAAGAGGTCCTGTTGAATGGCCACCTAGATCCCCGGACCTAACACCTCTTGACTTCTTTTTGTGGGGTCACCTAAAATCTGTGGTTTATAAAACGCAACCTGAGTCACTAGAGCAACTCCAGAATAGAATATTTCAGGAATGCCGTGCTATATCCAGAGAAACATTTGTAAATGTACGTGAAGAGTTTGAAAATAGGCTTTATTATTGTCTTCAAAACAACGGAAATTATTTTGAACATTTAATTAAATAATAATAAACAATTTCAAAATTTTGTTTTATTTATTGTTTTCCTTGATAAACAGAGAAGAATTTTCTGAAATGTAGATTTCTATGGTATCATTGGAAAGCATTTTCCAAGAGCTTTAAAATGATGTATCACTCGACCCCCCTTTCTATTTAAGATTCTAGGGGTCTATCTCACCCTGTCCAAGGGGTTGCTGATAAGGGTGGGATAATATGCTTGTTTTTGTTCCCCCTTAGTTTTATAGAAACTGTTTTAAGGGTTTTTTGATTCATTTTTTCGTTCCTAAAATATCGCCATTTCAAGTTTTTAAATTGTCACCCTGTAGCTATTTGTTTATGTTCAAAAAGAAAAACCTGATTTTCAAAAATAAGAAGTGGGAATGTCCACATTTTCGAGGTCAGCTTCCATAGTTGTAATATTGGGTTTGTTGTTCCGTAATGATTTTGGACTTAAAAGTAGTATTTTATGAGTAATAGTACTAAATTACCAAAAAAAAGATCTTACCTTCGCAATTTTACTGTTTTTTTTTTTCATTTCTCTTAGTGGCATGAGGTACCTTATCATATTAGTTCTGAGCGGCCTAAGAGTAGAGCACTTTTAGAGCTTGCAGATCTTTAAATTTAGCAAAATTAGAACCAAAAATTTAGGAAGGTAGGTTTAAGGTGAGTGGACTTCTTACGCTCTTCACTGCGACCGCTCGGTCTATTGTGACTCACACCTTTTTATATTTCTCCCAATAGGATCAGACTTTTAATGTATCCGATATCAGATTAGGAGAGGGAGTTCTTATAATATCTCCTCTTAATCGTGTCGCTACCGGACACGAGCACAATATGTGTTGTGGTGTCCCTGTCTCCTGGAAAGTATGACGAGCGGACGATTAGATCCGTCATGCCCTCCTCTCCCGGTCTAGTGGCTTGGGTAGCTACCAGGTCTATGTTACAGGAACCAGATGTTTCTTCTAAGGCCGTATCTCCGGCCTTTCCTATGAAAACGGTCCTACTCGCTTTCTGTTTAAAGCCAGGGAACCCTTTTCCCTATAAAAGCGGTTCTGTCCGCCTTCTGTTAGGATTCGGGGGTCCTTTCCCTAGCACCTGCTTGTTCGGGATGGATTAGCCCTTCTCCTTCAGTCAGCGCACCCTTGTCACTTTTCTCCTATAAAAGCGGTTCTGTCTGCTTTCTGTTCGGAGCTAGGGAAGTAATAGTCCACCACGGCAGAGCCCCGCATTACCGCAGTAAGGCTAAATACTCTGGGAGGTCGCTCTGTATCTCAGAGGCACCGTTGGAGACACCTGTTTAAGGCACAGGATGTAATTCACTCATCAGCACGGTATGCTAACACCTTGAGTTAAGCCTTGTGTTCGTCTTAGCTTTGGATCCCGTTCCATACGCTAGCCAAAAGAGTTGCCGATAACCAGCAACTCCAGCGCATGTTTCAAAAGACCCTACTTGGCCCAATCACGACAACGACGTGCAAACACAGCGGTGGGAACCAATAATTTACATCAACCTTCCTTGTTCTTATGATTTTGCCGATGGACATTTCTTGTTTTTCCCTGTGTCTCATATTTTAGACGTAGCTACTAACAGACTGTGCCATGTTCTTCTACAGAAGATGTCTTTACAAAAAAATATAGATATTTCTGTACTAAATGGCGATGCTAACTCAATTTTTGATATTTTGTAACATTTCCTGTTTTTCCCCTGTGGTCTTTATATGCTAAATAATAAAAAGACAGCTCTCATATACAAGTAAGTACTGACATAAAAGATAAATTTCCTGAAATTTAACACATACTAGTAGTATCACATTTACAATCTAACTTATTTGATTTACTCATTTGCTTCCTAATCTCCCCCATAAAAACTTTTAATTAGATTCGCATACACAAAACACGGAACTTTTAACATAAATAACTCTGCCGCTCAGTTTAACATTTAGGGGAGATATCAGATAACACTGGAATGCTTATTTGGTTAAAGCTCGCAACTAATTTTTTCGTTGTATGTTGTATGTAGTGATCTCGTAACATTAAGTGCTGTATTCTATTAGGTATAAATCGTTTTACATGATTATTAGCATAAGAGATAAAAGTTCATTTAAAAATTTTAAAAACTAAATTATTCTACATTTTTTTTTTTTATAATTATAACAGGGTGTCCGGTAAGTTCGGGGCAAACTAAGTCTAGTGTTTTCTTATAACTTTTTCCCTACAGCGCCTCCTAACGGAGATACGGGTTCGCAAAGATTTACTCGACAATTCACATTCTTGGTTCTAAGTTTTAAACCACTCTTTATAATTCAATGAAATTTAGGAATTTTTTAAGGAAATTATTAAGAAAGTAAGAAACGGACTGGCTCTCACACAAAAGGGGCGAAATTTTTTGACAGGTGACCTACAATTGCAACGAAAATATGATTTTCAGATACTCTCAAGATTTTACTAAAAAAGGTACTCCTCATTTGTTTCGATTAAATCAACCGTTTTCGAGAAAATTTAACTTTTATTAGTTTTTAATTTTAGTATTCTTTAATAATTATTATGATGGAATTAGACAAACTCCAGATAAGTAAGTAGGTTGTTTCACTGACATAACAAGGTTGACAAGTTTTGTCAAAAACGCTTAGTCGACAAAAAAGAATTTCATTATGACAGAATACTCTTTCGCAGAATACACTGACATGCATTTGGTTTATAAAGAGGCTTTGTGTAATTGATTGGAGACAAGGAGAATTTATTTTGAAAGTTTCGTTGCAATCGAAAAACATTTGAAAGAATTAATCGTCGATTAAGAGAAACAGGTGAAATAAAAAATATGCAAAAATTATTAAATTGATAATTGAAATAAATATCATTTATATAGGGAGCCTTTTACCCCGACGTGATGGAGAGGGTGCCAAAAAAAAACTCAAGAATTCCCGAAGTGAAGGAACGTATTTTGGAACCAATTAAGGAGAATCCGTCTAACAGCATTCGCAAGCTAGCAACACAAACTGGCGCAACAAAATGGGTGGTTCTGCTTCAAAAGGTACATGCTATGTCGCCAGAAGATTACCTAGCAAGACTCGATTATGCCAACTGGTTTTTGCAGCGACATAGAGAAAATAACATCTTTTTGGGCATAATTTTGTTTACGGATGGAGCAGGTTTTACCCTAGATAGAATAATCAATTCTCATAATTTACATATCTAGGCAGAATAGAATCCCCGTGCGATTATTCAAACAAAACACCGGCAAAGGTTTATGGTCAATGTATGGGCTGGTATAATTGGAAACCATCTTATTGGTCCATTTATTTAGACGATAGATTAAATGGTGCTCGCTACTTGCAATTCTTGCAGCAATATTTGAACGAGCTACTGGAAGATGTACCTCTTCCCATTAGAGCATCCATATGGTTTATGCACGATGGTGCACCACCCCATTTCGACCGTTTAGTGCGCCAACATTTGACTGCTCTTTTTGGCCAACAATGAATTGGTCGTGGAGACTTTCCCGTGGCCAGCTAGGTCCTCGGATCTCAATCCATTGGACTTCTTTTTCTGGGGTTAATTAAAGGAATTCGTTTATTCAACGCCAGTTAATACCAGAGAAGATTTGGTTGTAAGAATTAGGCAGTATTGTGGACAAATTTGGAACAATTCTGGTACGTTGTTTGCAGTACAACAAGAAAACCTGCGTAGAATAAGAAAGTGTTTTCAAGTTCAGGAGGGCATATTGAACATCTGCTTAAGTAACATTTTACTCTCAACTGTTAGAAACGAATAAAAGTTAAATTTTCTCGAAAACGGTTGATTTAATCGAAATAAATGAGGGGTACCTTTTTTAGTAAAATCTTGAGAGTATCTGAAAATCATATTTTCGTTGCAATTGAAGGACACCTGTCAAAAATTTCGCCCCTTTTGTGTGAGAGCCAGTCCGTTTCTAACCTCCTTAAAAAGTTAAAAAGCACATTGCAATGTCGGTTTAACGATAATAATCCCCTTAAGAAAATCCCAATTTTTTATTGAATTATACAGAGTGGTTTAAAAGTTAAAACCAAGAATGTGAATTGTCGAGTAAATCTTTGCGATCCTGTATCTCCGTTAGAAGGCGATGTAGGGAAAAAGTTATATAAAACACTAGACAAGTTTGCCCCGAACTTACCATCGAAATTATCTATCACATTATTTAATTTTAATATAAAGTTCAGTAACGCCTTTAAAATGATAAAACTATTAAATGTTTTCATAAACCATATTTTAAACCAACAATTTTTATTCTGATATTAATCATATACACAAATTTTTAACGTGTATATTCATTTATTTAGAAAAATTAAAAAAAAAATATCTTAAATAAATTACATGGGCTAATACCAAAATTACTACCAATAAATAACATTTAATGCTATATTTAACCTAATATTTTAAATTCCTCGAGAAATTTTTATCCTTAAAAAGTTAACATGTTCATTTTCCACTAAAACCCTTATTTTAAAAAAAGACAAATTCAAATTTTTCCATTCCCAACCTTTTAAAACATTATATTTGAGATAACCCCCTTAAAAACATTTGTGTATACATACTAGACAAACAGATTAATTGCAAACAATTAAAATTAAAAGTAACTTTGGAATGAGGTCAATACTCTATAAGGGAATAAAAATGTATAATAATCTACCAAAAAGAATTTAAAAAATTTAAAAATTATCGCTATTCAAAATACATATAAAAAATATTTAAAATTAATTTTAATGTTTTATTAACGAGTTCTTGTTAAACTTAATTATTGTTATTTTTTTAAATGTGATTTTATTCCCTGTAATAAACTGTATAGTTGGTTGGGAAATAAATAAATAAATAAATATATATTATAGGAAATGTCCTGAAAACTGTCATAATTATAAATCAAAAATACAATTTTTGCTTTAACACACTGTACGCTGTTTATTTAAAACTTTCTCTGTATTCTTTTTCTATACGAAATACTAATGGTGGACTTTAAATTTGTTTTACCTTGTATAAAAAAACTTTTTTTGTACTTTTTAGCCCAATTTTGGCCATCACCCAGTACGGGACCGAAGAGTACTTCGACGGATCCATAGTCTTCGTCTGTTTCAGCATGGTGTTGGATATGTTTCCCTGTATATTTTTTGTCGGTTCTGTCGTCATTTTTTTTATTTTTCCCCTCGCCATCTTGCTTTGTATCTACGCATTGATTGCAAGAACTCTCATGTCGCATCCAACGAATCTGGTAAGTTTTGTTATAGAGTGGCAAGGGTGGTCAAGGGGTTTCATAAAACAATTATTTATTTAGAAATTTTCAAAAAAAGTTGATTTTTTTGGAAGCCCTCAGGAAAAATGGGTCTTAAAGGTGGGTTTAGACCTGAGCACGTACGCAGTGAGCATCCATGCACGCATTCGTTTGCGTTTGCGAAAAGCGTTTAAATAGGTTTATGTATATTTCGACGCACAAGCTGATCCAGTTGTTCGCAGGAGTACGTTTATAATGGAAGACGACGATGGCGGGTGATTTATTTTAATGTATAATTTGATAATAAGAAAGAAGCTCGTAAAGTAGAAAAAAGACAAAATACTTTAATACGTAACTTTCTATGCACCCTGCAGTATTTGCACAAAATAAAAACACGACAAAAATTTCCATTTTTGGCAGTGACACTATAATTTATGATTTGACGTGTCACTGTTGATGTTTGGTTTTTATTATTAAGTTACATCTGCAGGGTGCATGATAAGTTACTAATATGGAAACACATTTTAGCAGATAATTCGTAAACTGTTGGCGAAAGAGCCCAAGCTGCTCCTCAAAATATCAAAAAAACATTTTTGTCTAAAATAATTAGGAGAGCCAATATTTTACTACTTGAAAATTTACAGGTGATTTTCTTTGTCCGCCCGGCATAGCAACACCCGATATACATATGCATGTACATACCTTTTCCATTTCAATGCTGGCCCTAATTTTCTTTTTTCGGCGAAACGATCCCATAAGACTTTTATCTTTTTTTTGCTTCTGCACTATCTAAATTTGCAATATTTAAATTATTCACAAGTGCTTCAACATCTTGTTTTTTTTTTAGAGTTTTCTTGGTTCCTACATCCCATAATATAAAAAGTTTTTCGAATTCTTGCAATAGAAGCAAAACTTTGGTTTTACTCCACTCCATTTTCAAATAAACTAATTCGCCCGTTGAAGTACGTGCGTTCGTAGATACTCCCAACAGTCCCAACCCCGTTCAAACTGGACTTCGCGAACCAATTAATTCTTTTGAGCATCGCATGGAGACCGACAGCCGGCGGATCGCGCCGAACTTTCGCGCATAGAAAACACAGCGTGAGCGGGGCGCATAACCGTTTACACTTGAGCATTCGCGGTGGATCAGTGCGTGCGTGCTCAGGTCTAAACGCACCTTAATAAAATTTGAGCAAATACACGAAAAAAAGCAAATAATGGATTTGCTTTGGAAAGTGAGATTTTTCTCTGGACGTGCTCCCAAATAAATCAAATTTGGTTTTGCAAATTGAAAAAAAAATTATTGGAATCCAGAGACTGGCAATGAATTGTTTTTTTTTCTCGAAAACGAAGCGTGATAGAAAAAGATATCAAAAGACAAAAAGTTGTATTTTTAGTTGAAAGTCAATGGCTTAATTTCTTTTTTACAATTATTTTCGATTAGGTGTCCCCTGAAACGCTACTGGACTCAATAATTTTAATTTAATTAGGTCCTAATAAGGCCTTTATTAATAGAAACAAGACTAAAAAATTTAAAAAAAATCGGCTACACGGTCTTTTGAATAATTATACAAAAAAAAACATTTTTTTTATTTACTTCCCTGTATCTTAGAAATTATGCATTTTCGGACCCATATTTACAATTTTTTTTTAATATTTTTTAATAAGGAATAACCTCTGAAGTTTGACCGTGAAATTTTCGTACACCCTGCATTTGGTGTGGGTTTCATGTCTTATTTTTTAGATAAAATATATTAGAGTCACCACTGCATCTGGAGAAAACCCAAAATTTTCACTTTGTTTTTTTCTTTATCCAAAGAATGTCAGGACTATGTAACTTTCTGCTGCAGAGTAGGGGTGTGCGAATAGCGTTCGAATTGAATTGAATTGAATTAGTTATTTTCCTAACAAGTGCGCAAGCGTAGGAACAAAATTTTTCCTACGAGCGTCAGATAATACCAATATTAAAGCAATGATTACTTTTTAAATTATGTTTAATCTGAAAGAACTACTACAACATATTTATAAATGGGAATTATTTGTTGATAACATTTACAACAAAAGAACAGTTATTAGCATATTGTAAATTAATTGCAGAACCTGTAATTTCATTTAGCGGGTGGCTTATGGAAGCGCTTATTGTACGGCTTGATGAAGGTTGACTATGCTCAGGAGGGAGTTGTTTTTGGTCAATATTTTATTCGACATATCCTTTTTCTAATTTGTGGATTCATCAATGTAGCTCTCAGCTACAGCCGTTGATTTCCAGCCCCCAAGTCGCTTGACATTGGTAATTCCTTCTCCAGAATCCGCTAACATAGTCGCAGAGGATCAACGAAAACTATGTCCAGTGTACTCTTCTGGATTTTTTAATTTTAGGTATGCAGCAATTTCTGAAGGCATTTTACCTATTGAATTTATTCCCACATTGCGTACTGTTTATACTGGACAAAAAAAGTGTGGGGCATGTGGTTTTCGCAAATTTGCATATTTACGGTACAATTGCAGATAAAGTCCGTTATTTGTTTCATCGGACACTACAAAGATTCTGGAAGTGTTATTTTTACTGTCAGGAATTTTCACCATTATTAAATTTTCATTATCCTGTATGTCATCAATCATTATTTTGGTAAGTTCATCTCTCCTACAAGCACCGGCTAATCAAAAAATTGTAGCAACTTTTATTAGAAGGTAAATATTATCAGGTGCTTCTTTCATGAATCTCGAAACTTCTTCTTTGTTGAAAGTTTTTGATTTTTTTGTATTGTATTGTATTAGGTTTATATGTTTTTTGCAAATCCGCAAAATAGGCCAAGAACACTTCTTCTTTAATACTTTTTGTCCCCTTGCTGGAGCACCAGTTTTCGAAATGACTATATTGATTCTCATATTTTTCACGAGATTTTGCTGCATCCAGGATAGAATCTGGTAGCTCCTCATCGGAACTACTCATTTTAAATAATTATTTTTGTCGGATTTTTATTTAATTAAAAAAAGATACTATGACACCTTTTCATTAAAAATGCTTGTTTGTATTGAAATTCATTTGTGCAATTGCTTGTTCATATGGAAACGAAGAAAAAATCTGACATGTGTTAAAATCACCAAGATTACATATTATTGCTTGATTGTCATAATCATTTATTATTATTATACAGGGTAATTAAAAAAATGTGTTTTCTTTGTATTTTAGTTGAAATATTGAAAATTACGAAGTAACAAACAAAAAAGAGAATAAACTAAAACTTGCAATGGCTTCGTATATTGCATGAAATAGCCTACAATTATTAAAATACATATAAATCTTGCTTACCTGTAAGATTTTATAGTAGTTTTACTTTCCGCGTGAAAAGTCACTTTTTCCGCACGCCGTGCGAAAAAGTGCAACTGCGATCAAATGCGGCGGAAAAGTGGACTTTTCCGCACGCTCGTAGGAAAAATATTATTTGATTCGAATAATTTGAGACCTTTCAAATAATTCGAAAAATTGAAAACATTTAAATAATTCAAAAACTTTAAATAATTCCTCAACTTACAGAACTAGACTAGTTTAAATTATATAAAATGTATTTTTATGATGAGATGGTTAATAGGAAATGAAATCAAGAGACTATATCTCATCTTTGGGTGGAAAAAGTTTCTTTTAGAAAAATAGTGTTATTAAGTAATAATTTTCTAATATTGATATCCATGATTTTAAAGTTTTATAAAAAAAGCCAGCAGTTAACTTGCGGGAAAAAAATTAGATAGTTTGCGCTACCTTGAAACTGTGACTTTATAAATCCTCAATAAAATCCACTTGTTTGGTGGCGAGAAGAGAAAAATAAGTATCCTCGATTATCAACCATGGCAAGAAGATACAAAAACTTTTAGTGAAATTTTATTATTTTTTTAGCGCTGTGTCTTAAATACCTATTTTGTTTTCTTTATGTAGTATATATTTAGTGTTTCTAATGAAAAGGATATTAATCCTAAATGTGATAGTTTAAATGTTCAACGTGACAAACCCTAAATTCAAAACATTCGAATTATTTGAAAATTTTCAAATAATTCGAAAATTTTCGAATTATTTGAAATATTGAGAATTATTCGAAATATTTGGAATTATTCGAAAATTTTTACGATATTCGAAAAATTTCGAAAATACAATTTTCGATTAATCGAAAATTTTTCGAATTATTCGCACAACTAAAAACAATTTATTTGTTTGAAATTATTGTATTTAAAATTCAAAAATTTTAAAATTTTCGATATTGTACAGAGAAAAAAATTTTTTAAATAATTCGAAAATTTTCGAATTATTCCAAAATTTTCAAATAATTCGAAAAATTTCGAATTATTTAAAATATTGAGAACATTCAAAATATTTGGAATTATTAAAAATTTTTTAAATTATTTGATATTGTTTAATAATTCAAAAACAATTATTCGACCCACGAAAATTTTATAATTTCAATTATTCGCAAAAACCCCGCAGAGGTTTTTCGTTTCCCTCCAAACCTTAAAATTTTTAAATCTTGTGTTAATATATAATAAGAAACCCGCAGTAGGTTAATACCTAGGATTTATTGTAAAATGTCCCATATAAAAAAACTGTGATTTAATTTTTTTTTTAATTTCTAGGTGGGTCTTCAAAATAAAAGTGTAACAATTCCAAGCCAAAGTGTGATAAAATATAGAAAACAAGTCATGATGATGTTAGGTACGGTGGTTTTAGCATTTTTTATCTGTCTATTGCCCTTTAGAGCTTTAACTTTATGGATTATTATTAGCCCTGCAGGATCAAATTTTAATATAGGTAAGTAGGATCATATTATCACATTTACTATACAGGGTGTCCTAATTCTATTTTTACACTAAATATCTCCGCCCCTGTAAGGGTGTCCCAAGCTCGATTTTCATCATTGGAATCTCGAAAACTTAAAGAGATACGAGGTCGATAAAATGGAGGCAAAGTTGCGCAATTTGATGCTGATTAAAAATCCACCTTAAAAGTTTAAAAATTCGAATACTTCCGAAGACTTTTGGAAAAAACAAATATTCACAATTTCCATTTTTTTATGATTCCATTAAAATAAGACATAATAAAATAAATTTTACATTCTTGTTGCTACTTTTTCTGTTCTACAAGAAAGTGATATTAGTTTTACACACGACGTTTTGTCTTCGAGCTGCCATCATCAACTTTTTTTTTTTTAATACGGCCTTTAATTTTTTATTACGTGTTTTAAGAGCTTTTAAGATTAAAAAACCAATAATGTATCGTAATTTTTGTCCTATTTTCGGCAAAGGAATCTTTCAGTCAGCATTATGATTTTTGAAAATCATCAAGTATAATTAACCGATCACTTTGTTTGCATTTTTTAGGTTTAGAAACATACTACAACATACTCTATTTTTCAAGAATAATGTTCCACATAAATTCAGCTGTAAATCCCATTTTATACAATATTATGAGTTCCAAGTTCAGAGGAGGATTTTTACGATTATGCGGCGTGAGAAGTTTAAGGAGAAAGTTTAGAAAGACTGAAATTATTAGGTAAGAGTGATTAATATATTTTTAATAACATTCTTTTATTTTCAATATTTACATATTTATTTTACAAATATATTTTAAACAACGTCAAACATCTATAGGCCCCATCGCAGGGCCGGATTTAACTTTTTGCCGCCCATAGGCTAATATATTTTTGCCGTCCTAATATGTCAATGTTATTTGGATATCAGAACGAAAAATTTAGCCCTAAAAGAATGAAAACTTTACCATTAATTTTTATAAAATTGTATTAAACAAATTTAACAAAAGTAAATCACACAGAAAATTAAATAACAATTCTTAAAAACAAACAAATTTCATAATATAAAAACAAAATATAAAGTAACATTTTTGATCTATGTATGATTTAATTTTAGGCAAAGCCCTTTACTAACATTTTTCTTCAAACCATTTTTTTTTTAAATCATTAATTATATCTTTAAAAATTTACGAAAAATTTTTAAAAAAATTAATGCCGCCCATAATGTTTGCCGCCCTAATTTTTTTTTTCAGCCACTTAGCCTTTGCGAAATCCACCCCTGAGGCCTCGTTTTTTTTAAGCAAAACAAAATATAAATTAACATTTTTGATCTATGTATGATTTAATTTTAGGCAAAGCCCTTTACTAACATTTTTCTTTAAACCATTTTTTTTTAATCATTAATTATATCATTAAAATTTACGATAAAATGTTTTAAAAAATTAATGCCGCCCATAATGTTTGCCGCCCTAAGTTTCAGCCTACTTAGCCTTTGCGTAAATCCACCCCTGAGGCCTCGTTTTTTTTAAGCACTTTTAACCGTGGCGGTCAAAAGCGTCGATTAACGCCAGTTTGTAGGCAAAAACCGATCATAACATCGTCAGTGAAAATTTCTGGCCAGGCTTGAAATCTTAATGGTCAATTCGTCCGTCTTTATTTAAAACCATGAGTATGGTGCAGAACGTTTTTAATCGTCATTCTTGTAACAAATTAACACGCTTCATTTACATTTTCGGTAAACGACTGCAGCTTTCGGCGACTAAGACGGTTTAAAATTAAATTAAGTATTGGAAAATAAAAGTTTTAATCGTCTGACTGGGCAGTCCTAATGGGCTATTAAGAAGGTTAAAAAGAACGATAGTCTGTGGGGCCCTTATAGTCGTTAGGAACCAAAGAAAACTTACAGGCCTGACACTAACAACAGGAGGTCTGCTATAGAGGGGTTTTGGAATGTGACAAAACAAAACTTTGGCTCCACAAACTATTTCTTTTTAATCTTCCTAATCGCCGATTAAGACTGCTCAGTCGGCCGATTAAAACTTTTTTTCGTACACTTCATTTAATTTTTAATCATCTTAATCGTAGAAAGTTGCAGTCGCTCATCGAAAAACGTAAATGAAACGTGTTTATTTGCACAAGAATGACGATTAAACTCTGATAAAAAGACGGACGAATCGAGGATTAAGGTTTCAAGCGCGGCCAGAAATTTTCACCGACGCCGACGTTTTTGATCGCCACTGTTAAAACTGCTTAAATTGAACGAAGTCTGTGGGGGCCTTAAATGAGTTGTTAGGAACCCGTTTTTAATGTAATTCTACGTAATAGCTATTTATGGTATAAGTACAGGGTGTCCCATTTTGGACACTTTTATAGAGTATCTATAATTGTTAGTGCTATTAAAACAGTAATATAGATCTCATGTGCTCTTTCTGGGTCAAACTTAAATAGTAAAATCAAAATTAAAAAATGTTCGCTTGCTTAAGAGATCCGGGGAAAATGACCTATACTTTTTAGTTAAAAGAAATACAGATAAATATTTTGTACAAAAGTTTCTTTACAAAGATTTATGAAAGGATGAGCGAGACCGGTCTTGGTCTTGCGGTTTTTGGTCTTTTGGTCTTGCAGCAAGACCAAGACCAAGACCAAGACTGCCTTTTTCGCTTGCAAGACCAAGACCAAGGTGTGCAAGACTACGCAAGACCAAGACCGACCTGCAAACTCTTGCACTTATGCAACTTTTTTTTTTTATTGTAATATTTTATTGTTATATTTTTATATAGAAGATTTATACAGACATGAAACAACTGTGCCAAGAACTGTCAAAAGAGGCGATTATTTAATAAGTAAGAGTTTCTTAAATAAAATAATAATTAAATCGATCACTTTGTTCTTTTAGTTCATAGTTCTTTTCAACGATAACTAAAAATTTAATAAATGTTTCAAAAAAAATGAGATGGTGATTCAATGGTCCGACAAAGCTTGACATCTCCGAAATCGTTTACAACAGAGAAAACTAGGGGTACAAAAGTTATGGAAGCTGAATATTACTTTTATAATTTTAATGTTTTTTTTTAATTAGCTATTAAGTAATGCCACTTACAGGGTGGATCAAAAATCTTCAAAATCCAAAAATACATTATTTTTGTTTCACACTGTAAGAGGTGGCACCATTAGATTGCTTCTTAAAATTAAGATAATGTGACAGTAATGGATTAATATAAAATATTTGCCATGTGATAAAAGAATACTTTTTATATAAATGGATTGTAAAAATCACTTCCGGTTTAGACGGAAAAGTCAAAACCGAAAATAATATTTAAAAACCATCTACGTCGACATTGTTCCATATAACAACAATTTCCACATAAATATACAGGGTGGCGATTTTTCTATATTGATTTTTCGCCATAAATTTTTTTTTTTTAGGGGAAAAGGTAAACATAAAAGGGGGTTTTCTTGAGTGGCAGTGGATTAATAGAAAAATTCTGGAATAGAAAATAATTTTACATTTTATGCCCTTTTTGTCTATAATTTTTGTATATTTGGTTTTTCACCATAATGGACGATTTAAAAGATATCGAGCTTTGTCACACTATTGGGCCCCCCTTTTATCTGCAGATTGTTTATAAAGTATTTCTACAAATTTTTTTCGACAAATTCTTAACCAATTTAAAGGAAAAAGTTCATATAAACTGAAAAGTTTTTTAAATAACTTTTTTTTTAATCAGAAACCAATGATTACATATCAAATTTCACATTTATTTCACATCTGGTTGAAATTAAAAATCTTTTTTTTTCTGCTCACAGAGTAAACAGTTTTGTATTTGCTTTAATTTTATCTGCTTTTTCAAAGAAAATTTATATATTTTTATCCCTAAAATGTTTCTTTATGCCACCAAATGTATAAAAGAAGGTTGTGTCTTAATTTAACCAAAAAGAGCGCTATAAAGGGGTGGACTTACGCAAAGGCTGAGTAGGCTGAAACCTAGGGCGGCAAATATTATGGGCGGCAAATTTACGATTAATTTTTTAAAAAATGTAATGGTAAATTAATATACTTTTTTAATATTTAGGGAATAGATAAAAATATCCTGAAATTTGTTTGTTTTAAAGAATTGTTAATTAATTTTCATGTTTTACTTTTTTTAAATTTGTTTAATAATTTTTTTTAAGAATTACTAGTGTAGTTTACATCCAAAAAATTTGACATATTAGGGGGGCAAAAAATTTTTTAGCCTATGGGCGGAAAAAAAATTTAAAACCGGCCCTGGCGCTATAAATAAATAAACCCTTTTATTAAAAAAATGCTTTTTTAAACAAATAATTTAAATGTACGTTAAAGATTAAAAATGGTATATTTTTAAATTTTAAAGCAAAAAAATATAGTCCCCATCTTGATTTATATTTAAGTAATAAAAAGATATATTTTATTCAAGATTGCTTAGTTTAATTATTTACCAAAAAAAACAAGACCAGCAATACTCTTGCAGCAAGACCAAGACCAAGACCGGGGTACAAGACCAAGACCTTCTTTTGGGTTGCAAGACCAAGACCAAGACCAGGTTGCAAGACCAAGACCCAAAACCAAGACTAGCCCCCTCTTGGTTTTTGGGTTTTTTTTGCTCTCACTAATTATGAAGGATATATATGTCACAAGACTATTTCCTTCAATGATTCTTTGTACCGCTTCAATATTCTTTTAAATCATCACCTCAACAGGTCTAAATGTTAACTCTCCTTTGTTGAAACATT
>JAHBCN010014242.1:0-22957 GCA_019359885.1 Listronotus oregonensis
TTCCCTTTTTAAATCGGGGAAAGGCCCTTTAACATTTTACGACCTACCTTAAGATAACTACGCCATTAACATTTTAGGCTGCGGGTTCGCAAGACATAAGTCAATATCCCAACATATTTATGTGGTATCAAAGGACCAAAATGGCAATGAGCAGTTATGGTTATGAAGAAGTAATGCAGACAGGGGCAAACATATTTGGTCAGATGTATAAGAATAAGTTGGCTACAGCAGAATAATAAGATATCGAAGAAGACTTCTTTACTAAATTTAATAAACTAAAAATAGGGTCGTGTAAAACTTTAGACACCTTGTTTGAAACCAATATTATCACATTTGTTACTGAGCCATTGCAAAAAAATTGGGTTGTGATGTCAATAACAACACTTGAATTTTTTTAAATTTGTTGACTTTTATGTTAAGGAGTCCTACAAGGACAATTACACAAAATTTCAATGTGCCTCAAGAACCTACTCAAAATTGTTCACCAGCTACCCTACTAGTCCCAAAGCTGGTGAATAC
Organism: Listronotus oregonensis; assembly: GCA_019359885.1. NCBI lineage: Eukaryota > Metazoa > Arthropoda > Insecta > Coleoptera > Curculionidae > Listronotus > Listronotus oregonensis. The sequence goes on from JAHBCN010014242.1 coordinate 520, forward strand.
TTAGGTTTTAAGGACTCTTTAATAATTTTTAATATTGTTTTTAAAGGACTTAAACACAGCTTAACCACTACTGTGTGGTTGTTAGCTCCTAAACATAAAATATCTAAAGAGTAGCGTGGCCAACCTCATAATTTTTTTGAATTTATGGGTTGGTAGAGGAACGCTACCCTTTAGCCAGACTTTGACTTTTATGTTTAGGAGCCCTTCAAAGACAATTACACAAATTTTTAAAGTGCCTAAAGAACCTACTCAAAATTGCTTACCAGCTCCCCTGCTATAATGAATGAGCAATTCGTACTTCCTACTGGATAGTTTCTACCTACAGAGTAAGGTCTGCTGAGAAAAACAACAGACTTAAGGTCCCCCTCCTCCCAATTTTTTCTATTTATTAAAAAAAGAGAGAAGATCCCACCAAAAACACAAATGTAGAAAAAGGGCTCCATCTAAAAATCTAGGCCTTTAAAGTATTGAGATCAAAAATTAGACCAAGCCCTGTCCACGATTTTATTTCTTTTTGACTTGGCAACTATTTACTGACTCTGCCTGTACCATTAAAAAAACTGTCTGTAATAATAATAAAAAAAGAATAAGAAGTCAAAAAAGAGTGATATAAAATTGTGAACAGAACTTGGTCTAATTTTAGATCTCAGTAATTTAGGAGACTGAGATTTTTGAACAGGAACTTGGTCCCTATTTTACACAAGTGTTTTTAGTGGGATTAAATTTACTTCAAATATTTACTTATCATTTTATTAGTAGGGTTTATTGATGTTCGTAGGTAACTGACAATATCTTTTTTTGGTACATTGATTCATCCAACCAAAAATTTTGAAAGATCTATTCGATTTATACCCAATTACCAGATAAACATATCGGGGTTGTCAAAATGTTAAAAATATAGAAAATTAGAAGAAATATTTACTAATAGGCCTTTTCATCATGTGACAAGCGTAAAGCGCAGTCGCCATGTTGAAATAGCGGCAATTCAAAAGTTTCGTACTGTTTTGATCGACAATAGCTGGGAATGCAGTATTATCTCCCCAATTAAATCATTTACTGAAAAATCGTTGATGGTGCTTCTCTGATTTATAATTCAGTTGAAGCCCAATTGTTCGCAATTAAAAGGTAGCTTAAATGTCATGGACGTCTTTAAAAGGAAAAAGAAGTGAGCTTGATTGAGAGGTTAGACATCATTGCTTCTTTACGATACAAAAGTATCTATAATTTTACTCTAATTAGGCCTACCACATATATACAATTGTTATATTAATTAAATTATATTGTATTTAAATGATTTATAGCGTGTATCACTCTTACATACTCCATAACAACACCGCTTCTTCTCGTTCCTTTTCGTACTGATATCATTATAATAATCGATTAAAAAACCTATTTGCTAATTGCTGCACTTTTTTCTTTATTTTCGTATTTCTTTTCTTCAATAACTATACTTTCTTTAGTATTTTTTTATTTTAATTATGTGTTTACAGGCCCTTTAACATGCTTGTTTACAAAAACAGTACGAAAAATGGCTGATACTGACGCATGCGCACAAAAAAATTGGTGATGAAAGGCCTATTACGTATTTTCAAGAAATTTAAAACCACAATATTGCCTATAATTTTTAACGCTTGAACTTTAATGGAAGCCCTGTGCTGTAGAACAATCTTGTGCACGCATGCAGGACAAAGAATGTAAGCAAGTATAGGTGAAAAGACTTCTTTAATCCTTTGTAACCATGTATGAATAGGGTTTCCATACGTCCGGATTTGTCCGGACATGTCCGGGTATTCAAGATGTCGCGCGTTTTTAATATAGGTCCGGGAAAACGCCGAATTTTGCAAATGCAATTAAAATAGCCGAACCTTGTTAATCCATTTGTATTTTTTGCTTGTTAATTATTTAAAACTACCGCTTTAAGTAGATAAACTTAAAAGGCTTAGATGCAATTGACTGGGATAAAGAAATTCAAGTGGTCAATTTATTTTTAACATTGCTTATCTATTAAAGTTTTTTCAGAACTGTTAAAATTATTATGCGAATCGTTTTTTGCCGTTAATGCCAAGGAAGTTTAAAGGTGTATGGAAGCCCAATACTGTAGAACAAAATTGTCCAGGCGTGCAGGGCAGCGGGAATAGGGGGATTAGCCCCGCGGAGTTTGCGCAATGAATAGTAGGTCAGAGCTGGACTTCCATAATTCTTTGTTACTAGGTACCTATAAAGTTGACATCATCAAATGTCAAATTCAAGCATTCACTGTTTTTTTATTTTTTGCACAAAATTGTTGGTTATTAAACGATACTACCATAGAATATTTAAAACTATTGTGTAATATTATATTTTATATCATATGATATAATATGGAAAGAAGTCTTCTATTTAAATGGTCGATATTTTTGTGAGCTTTGTATTTTTTACCAAAAATCTTTGTAAATAAATAAAAACACGATTTTCTAAAATAAATTTCAAACATTGTATGATAAGTTTCATGTACTTATCACCACCTCTAGATAAAAGAAGAGCAAGATAGTGTAAATGAGTTTAATCTAATCCTAAGATTCTGGTTGTAAATTAAAAAGTAAAAATTTTTATAACTGCTTAGGCATATACTTTCCCTAATAACAAACATTCATGAGACAGAATAACAGTGGTTAAAAATGCTTAGTAACCTTTGGTACCTAGGTATCCTTTGTAACAGTATCCGTTAAATATTATGTGTCTACAGTACGTCAAGCTTAAAAGTTCATAATGTAAGTTTAAGAAACCAAAATCTCATTTCTTTTTAAACAAATACAGAAAAAGCAAAAAAGGAACTTTAATATAAATTGTACTTTCTTTCATTCAGTTAGAGGGACTGTATATATATATATATATATATATATATATATATATATATATATATATATATATATATATATATATATATATATATATATATATATATATATATATATATATATATATATATATACATATATATTAAAATCTGTCTGGTCTGCCCAGTAATTAATAATTTTTATCCTTTAAAAGAATGTTCTAAATTATTAAAGCCCTTGCACCAAAAACCTTAGACAACCTATAGACCAAAACGGTACCATGGCTCTCATAAAAGTATAATATGTTGCCTAACTACACACTGATTTATCAGTGTGTAAATAGGAACACATAAAATTATTTCGTGGAATTTGTTATTGCGCAGAAGGCAAATGGGAAATTTTTTCTTACAGCTAGGGGAAAAAATAAAAAAGGTTTAAACACTAGCATCTATAAAAGGTATAATAATGACCATATTTAATTTCGATATGACCTGTTTTATGACTTAAAAACTTTCCCTGAAAATAGTTTTTTTTTCCAAATCAGATAAATAAAAAGTATAAAAATATTTTGTAAATTAATATTTTTTACCATACACATTTTTTTTTTACCAAAATTTTTATTTTTTAGGCCCTACCTGATTATTTTATGTTTTAAGTTACTATATAAGGCTAATATTTAATTTTATTTAAATTTTTTTTAAATATTTTAAAAAAAAAATTTTTTAGTTTTTTTAATTTAGCTTTTATTGTTATAAATAAATTTACATATATTTTTTGAACTGTCCGAATTTGTCCGGATTTTTGGACTCATGCATCCTGGATTTGAAAAAGACCATATGGAAATTCTATGTATAAAGTTAAAATCATTAAATGTTAAATTTCTAGTAACTACACTTTCACTGTTTTTCTTACTATTTACACAACATTGTTGGTTTTTTAAACAAAACAAATATAGAATATTTAAAATTATTTAATAAAATCATTTATTTACGTTACTGCGTTTTATTGTGAAATATTTGTTTTTATATCATTTGCTTTAAATAAAAAAAATAGATGGCGCCACTTTACAGCCTTCTATTTAAATGGTCGAGATTTTTGGGTGTTTTGTATTTAAAACACCAAACTTAATTAAATAAATGAAAACACGACAATTTTTGGTAAATTTCAAACATTGTTTGGTTTAGTGTAAATATCACCAATTTTGTGAAAAAGGAAGGAAAATAGTGAAAATTAGTTTAATTTAATATCATGTTTAATGATCCATATCTCGAAAAGAAAGCTTTGTCGAAAAAAACTTACTTTATAATTGTACCTACGCAAAAAAGGGGGGAGGGCGGGGGAAAGATGATGATTTGGGGCGCCAGGGGTCCCCGGGGAGGGGTTCTATCCCCCGGGGCCTGGTGGATGACCTGCGGGCCATACTCTTCTGGGAGATCGATCTGCCGGCATATGCAGATGATCTAGTCATCCTAATTAAAGGAAACTCTGAAGAGATGATTTCGAACATCCTTCAAGAAGTACTAAACACCACACAAAGCTGGTGTCAAAGGAAAAAAACAAAAACCCCCAAAAATGGTTATTTCCCCTTCCCCCAAAGAGAAACCTGGTTAACTTGAGACCACCAATCTGCAAGGTGAAACAATACCATTTGCGAAAAGAACCCAAAATATCTGGGGTTAATCCTAGATAGCACTCTTAGCTGGAATTCGCATTTAGTGATGAGAAAAGCAAGACCAAGACCAAGACCGGGGCTAGTCTTGGTCTTGGGTCTTGGTCTTGCAAGTCTGGTCTTGGTCTTGTCTTGCAAGCCCAAAGAAGGTGTCTTGGTCTTGGTCTTGGTCTTGGTCTTGGTTTTGGGCACCACCCGGTCTTGGTCTTGGTCTTGGTCTTGCTGCAAGAGTCTTGCTGGTCTTGCTTTTTTGGTAGTAATAGTTTAAATTAAGCAATCTTAGATAAAATATAAATTTTTTAATACTTACAAATAAATAAAGATGGAGACTATATTTTTTGCTTTAAAATTTTAAAATTTTCCAAATTTTTAACCTTACATGTACATTTAAATTATTTGTTTAAAAAAGGATATTTTAAATGTAGGGGTTTATTTATTTATAGCGCTTCATTTTAGTGGTAGGAATTGTTTAAATTTTCTTTGAAGAAGCATATAAAATTACAATACTGAGTACTCTGAGGGCAGAAAAAAAACTTTTAATTTCAACCAGATGTGAAATTTCCATGAAAATGATTCTGATATGTAAATATTGGTTTCTAATTAAAAAAAGGTATTTAGAAAGCTTTTCAGTTCAAATAAACTTTATATGTTCAAATTAGTGAAACATTTGCCGTACAAAGTTTGTACAAATACTTTATAAACATTCTGCATATACAAGGTGGCTCGATAGTGCGACAAAGATCGATATATCCGAAACCGTTCATAATGGTAAAAAACTTAGTATACAAAAATTATAGAAAAAAGGGCGTAAATGTAAAATTATTCTCTATTTCAGAATTTTCCAAAAAATTCACTACCACTCAAGAAAACTTCCTCATTTTTAGCTTTTAACCTAAAATAGAAAATTTATAGCAAAAAATTAATTAAAAAAAAAATCGCTTCCCTGTATATTATGCTGGAAATTCTTGAACTGTCAGATAGGTACAATGTCGACGTAGATGGTTTTTTATATATCATTTTCGATTTTGACAAAAATGACGTCATCATTATACTTTTGGCATTGTTTTGACTTTTCCGTCTAAACCGGAAGTGAAATTTAAAATCCATTTATATAAAAAGTATTCCTGTATAAAATGACAAATATATTTTTTATTAAACCATCACTTTTACATTTATATCTTAGTTTAAAGGAGCAATCTAATGATGCCACTTCTTACAGTGTGGCACAAAAATAATGTTTTCCTGGATTTTGGAAACTTTTGACCCAGAAAATTGGCATCACTAGATCCCAATTAAAAAAAAAAAACATTGGGAATATTAAGTAATTTTCAGCTTCTATAACTTTTGTACTCTTAGTATTTCTCTGTCGTAAACGGTTTTGGAGATATCAAGCTTTGTCGGCATTGAGTCACAATCTTATTTATTTTTAAAACATGTTACTAAATCTACTAGTTATCTTTTTTTGATAATTTTATTAAAAAACGAAGTGATCGATTTAATTATTATTTTATTAAAAAGAACTGTTCCCCCATAAAATAATCGCCTTTTTAGGCATTTTTTGTCATGTCTGTTAAATACCTCTGTATATTAATTAAAATTGAATAAAATTTAAAAAAAAGTGACAAAAGTGCAAGAGTCTTGCAGGCCGGTCTTGGTCTTGCGTAGTCTTGCACCCCTCGGTCTTGGTCTTGGTCTTGGTCTTGCATCGGTCTTGGTCTTGGTCTTGCAAGCGAGAAGGCGTCTTGGTCTTGGTCTTGCTGCAAGACCAAGACCAAGACACAAGAAGACTGGTCTCATAATCACTATTCGCATTTAGAAAAGTCACCTATCTTTCTGGACATGCCGCAGGATCTGTGGCAAATCCTGGGGCATGCAAGCAAAACAGATGTACTGGCTATACGTGACAGTCATAAAACCAATGATCACGTATGGCTCTGTGGCATGGTGGCGCAAGGGGCAGCAGTGGCTGATCCAAGCAAAGCTATGTATCTAGCCTACAGAGACAGACCTGCCTAATGATCAAGGGCGCGCTGCGCTCGACACCAACGGCGGCCATGGAAGCCCCCCTAGGACTGCCTCCTCTGCATATTTACTTGGAGAGGGAGGCAAGGTGGGCAACCTACAGACTCTATCAACTGGTCAGGAACAAACCGCAGGCGTGTCATATGGAGAGAACCAGTCCCCTCAGGAATGTCCTGACCTGTGACAGACTGGGAATGCCCTCTGACATAATGCCTACAGCAGCCAATTACAACCGGCCCTACAATGTAGTCTACCCACAAAGGGAGGACTGAAGTTGCTCCGGGCTGACATCTGTTGGTACACCGATGGCTCCAAAACCAAGGACGGTGTTGGAGCTGGAATATATGGACAGAGGCCGAGGGCAGAGTTTTTTTAGCCTGGGCACTCTCGCAACCATATTTCAAGCGGAGGTATTTGCTATTGAGATGTGTGCTAGATCGCTGGTTGATCGGCACTGCACACGTAAGACAGTTAAAATATTCTCCGATAGTCAAGCAGCTCTTAAGGCTCTTGAATCCAGCCGGTGCAATTCGAAAACCGTCTGGAATTGCAAGGATGCGTTGACCAAACTGGGTCAAAACAATAAGGTTACACCAGTGTGGATACCTGGACACACCGGCCTAGAGGGTAATGAATCCGCAGACCTCCTTGCCAAAAGGCAGCCGGAAACAAAATTCACAGGGCCGGAACCGGTCATCGGTATATCTTATGGAACGGCCAAGCAGTTCATATCAGCTTGGACACAAAGAGAAAATCTTTGGTACTGGCATGGACTTCCGGATCTAAGATACTCGAATGCCTTCATAAGCCTAGTGGGACTGTACACGGGACACTGCAGATTAAAATACCACCTGCACAAGATCGGCCTAGCGGAAGACGCCGAGTGCCGCATGTGCATGGAGGGGGACGAATCGGAAGAACACATACTGTGTTCGTGCCCAGCAATGGCACGACTAAGATTCGCAATCCACGGCAATGACACCTTGTTGCCGCGGGAGGTGAAAGATCTATTTCCCAACAGGACCATCAGATTTATTAGGAGTCTGGACCTGGTGGGATAAATATAAAAGGGTGTGAGCCACAATAGACCAATCGGTCGCGGTGGAAGGGTGTTATACCCACTCACTATAAACCTACCTACCTACGTACACAAAAAATCATCGAAAGCGGCGAGGGGCAAGAAAAGTAAAAAAATCCATAATTTTGATTGGTTGTTTATTTTAGGGTTATAGAATATTTTATAAATTTATAATTTGTATAAAAGTATAATACAATAGTATCACGTTATGTGCAATTATCACCAGTTTGGTAATAAAAGAAGGGCAAGATGGTTTATTTAATTATCATATTTATTGACCTATATCTCGAAACTAAAACGTTCTTTAAAAAAACTTACTTTAGACTTTTGATCAGCGCCTTTGTATGCAAAAAATCGTCACATTTGCAATAAAATCGGGTCACTATGTATGTGTATATACTCACTGTGCACCGCCAAACACTAAAAGCGGTCGACGTTAAATTGTTGCCCCAAAAAGTGATGCAACTTATGTACCAATTCTGTAAACTTTGGTTAAGGGCCTTATCTATAGGTTGCAAAACGGAATAAAATTTCTAAGAAGCGATTAGAGAAAGCAAAGGGTTTTCTACCTAGGTGGTCACTAAATGTTCTTCCTAAAAATATATGTTCATTCGTTTTCGTAACGTACATTTAATAGGTGACATTTTTTGTGAAAAATTTAAACGTAAGTATGAAGTCATTAATATTTTATTGTTGTGATAGTGTCTTTCTACGCGGAAATTTTGGTGAAAGTTATGACGGATATCTCCAAAACTAGTGTTAAAATTAAAATAAATTGTAGTAAAAATTATAACTGTAATGCCATTTTTTAGCTTATTTTGTGATAGCGGTTAATAAATTGGCACAACATAAACCTAAAGAAATAAAAAGTTTATAAATAGAAAAAAAAATTAGTGTCCTTTAATCTATAAGCAAATTTTTGCTAGCTTTCTATGTAACATATTTACTTGTGAACAGCATAACTAACAGGCAGCACGATCTCTACCTGGCGATGGCGCCCTTTTGATATTTTTAAGCACAAAACACGAAAGAAACAATTAGCAAAACGTTGGCTGAACTAACTAATCGCAAGAAAAATGACCGTACTTTTCCGTCAATTCATGAAAGGGTGCTACTTTCTCTTAGTTATGCTGTGATACTAGTATGATACCGGTATGTTGTGGTTACCTGATAAAAAATTTGGTATTTGTCATGTGTAGGTATGTAAACCAGCGGAAGTTTTTACTCTTGGTTGTAACAACAGTAGGTTGTGCTTTGTTCCTATATTTATAAAAATTATAAATAATAAGAATAAAAGATTATAATGGACCCAAGAATAGTAAGGGGAATATTAACTTTTTCATAAAAGAAAAGAAACTAACAAATGTTGAGCACTATTGCTCGATATTTGTTAGTACTTATAGGGTTTTCAGGGTCATTTAAAAAACATATGCCACCGCTTATGAAAGATTCTTGCTTATAAGAGATTCTTTGGCCAAAAATAAGACAAAAATGTTTTATAAACATAACTCCAAATCAGCCCCATTTTTAAGATACAGGATGTAAAGGAAATATTTTTAGTTTTGGGATTTTCCCTTTATTTTTAAATCGGGTTTTTTGATTTGAATGAAACTTGATGCAGTAAGAATATTAACCGAAGTATACTTTTTAATGCTAATTTTATGAATATTTTGAAGCAGTGGCGTAGCTTTGAGCAATTTTATTCATATTTTGACCTTTATTTCATCATTACTTCTTAGATTATATATATATATATATATATATATATATATATATATATATATATAATTAATAAATATACATTGTACAAAAGTAGCCAAAACAAATTCATTAAAATTTGCTACAGCAAAAAGAAAAAATAAAAATTTTTGAACGTGTAAATAATTATTTTTTAAATTGGCATTTTTTTGACAAAAAATATATAAAATATTAAAGGTACTTTGTAGTAAATTTTACGTTGACGACGATTTTTTCAAATGAAAACCACCATATTCTATCGCGTATTTATAATCTTCAAGAGGAGCTGATTTTAAAACCATAAAACACTTATGGTTTTAGATGGCAGTTTCGTAGTTACAGGGTGGTAAAGAAATGTATACATAATGTATAGAACAAATTCATTATTTGGTAAAGCAAAGAAACATTGAAAATTTCTTTATAACAATTTAGTATTGCGCATTTTTTTACATAAAATATAAATATACGGGGTGCCTCGTATAGTAGATATGATGTCAACGACGATTTTTTTAAATTAAAACCCCCATATTTTATTGCAGATTTATAACCTCCAAGAACAGCTGATTTTGAAAATAAAAAGTTTTTATGACTTTAATTGACAGTTTTGTAGGTACAGGGTCTTAATTTTTTTTGCTTTTTTTTAATTTTGTGTAAGTGGGTAATGAATACTTGAAGTCGTTCTTTATAATATTACTTGTAACTATGGTAATGCTTGTTATGCTGCCACAATAACATTTTTTGTCAAGTTTTTAAGAATTTTTAAATTTAAAATTTCTTATGAAATTTTTCTACTTCGCAAAGAATAAAATCATTTTGATCACAAATTTTTAACACCTGTAACTACCCGAAACTGCTACCCAAAACCATAAGGGATTTTGTGTTTTTAAAATTGGCTCTTCTGGGAAATTATAAATTTGCACAAAGTAAGTGGTTTCTATTTTAACAATTATTGATAACGTCGTATCTACTACCTAAATCACCCCGTTTTTTAAATTTTGTGTAAAAAATTTTTAATTTTAAAAATTTCTAGTTACATATTCGAGGAAATCTTCAATGTTTTTTTGGGTTTTAAAAGTAAAAAATTTTTCTATATATTATGTACACAATTTTTCCACCCTAAAACGAAACCGCCTTATAAAAAAACCCTAAAGTTTTTGGTTTTTAAAAACAGCCTTCTAGATTATAAATCTGGCATAATATGGGGGGGTCCATTTTAAAAATCATTAAAGACGTCTATATCTAATACATAAAATCACCTGTATTATATTGTATGGAAATATGCGCAATTTATATATATATATATATATATATATATATATATATATATATATATATATATATATATATATATATATATATATATATATATATATATATATATATATATATATATATATATATATATATATATATATATATATATATATATATATATATATATATACAGGGTGATTCACGTTGAGTGTCTATTAAAAGTTTTGAGGCAAAAAAAATAACTTTTTGAAATTTGGCATACGGCCACCATAACGGGGTAATAAGTTACATTATTTAAAAATAATTTTAGCAATTACGGCATTTGCCAGATCTAACCGAAACCAACGGCAACATTGTAATTTTAAATGGAACACCCTATTTTTATTGCAAATTTAGATTCTACACAAAATTTCAAGTAAGTTTTAATCACTATTTTTTTTAAGGAAAATCATCATGTTAAGGTTTAATATTTACATGCCTAACCAGCTGGATACTAGCAATTTTTTTCGGGTTAGACAATGCATGTAAAAAGATCTACATGCTATTATAGCAATATATGCTACAAGTCTAAAAAATTTGCTTTTTTACCGATATTAAATAATGATTAAAACTCAATTTTTTAAATACAACATACTGCTCATTTTTATCCCATTTTTAAATAGACCAATAATTTATACAAAATGTCCATACATCTTTCTATACCCATCTGCCACCGTTTTTAATATAAGCATTTTATAATTTTAAGCATTTATTCCTTATTAATCAAACAAAACCAAATTATTTTCACCTCATATGTCAAATAGTTGTCAGGGCAATTTAAAATACAAACTTTCATGCCTACCTAGGTAAATTGTAAATTAAGCCGGCGCGGCAGTGGTTTACTGTAGATAGTATTTAAAAACAGGAAAAAATTAAATTTGTTTGTATTTAAAAAACAGTGGCAGATGGTATAGAAACATGTATTGACATTTTTTGTAGGTAAATTATTAGTTTATTTAAAAAATGAAATAAAATACTACACTATATTTTGTATTTGGAAAAAACGGGTTTTAATCATTATTATCATAAAAATGCATTTATCATTTTTTTGGGTTTGCCCTGAAAAATATTGCTATAATACATGAGTCTTTAAACCATGCATTGTCTAGCCTAAAAATTTCTAGTATCCACCGCGGTCAGAGTACGTAAATCTTAAACCTTTTTAACATTGTGATTTTCCTTAAAAAAAATAGTAATTAATTCTTTTCTTTAAGCAGTGAGATATAGGTATAGGAAGATGTATATAAAACTTACTTGGAATTTTTGTGTAGAAACCGAATATGCAGTAAAAAACAGGGTGTTGTTAAAATTACAATGTTGCCGTGGTTTCAGTTGGAATGCTTCAACACTGCACTTGCCAAAATATTTTTAAAATGTAGCTTATTATATTATGGCCATTGTCTTAGAATTTCAAAAAGTTCTTTTTCTTGGTTTCCCAGAACTTTTAATAGGACACTCAACGTGAATCACCCTGTATATATATATATATATATATATATATATATATATATATATATATATATATATATATATATATATATATATATATATATATATATATTTATATATATATATATATATATATATATATATATATATATATATATATATATATATATATATATATATATATATATATATATATATATATATATATATATATATATATATATATATATATATATATATATATATATATATATATATATATATATATATATATATATATATATATATATATATATATATATATATATATATATATATATATATATATATATATATATATATATATATATATATATATATATATATATATATATATATATATATATATATATATATATATATATATATATATATATATATATATATATATATATATATATATATATATATATATATATATATATATATATATATATATATATATATATATATATATATATATATATATATATATATATATATATATATATATATATATATATATATATATATATATATATATATATATATATATATATATATATATATATATATATATATATATATATATATATATATATATATATATATATATTATATATATATATATATATATATATATATATATATATATATATATATATATATATATATATATATATATATATATATATATATATATATATATATATATATATATATATATATATATATATATATATATATATATATATATATATATATATATATATATATATATATATATATATATATATATATATATATATATATATATATATATATATATATATATATATATATATATATATATATATATATATATATATATATATATATATATATATATATATATATATATATATATTTAAAAAAACTTTATTTCTAGGCTTTTACATAAATTTAATACATTAAAAATTAAGCGCATTGTTTTTTTGCTATTAAACTGTTTGATTTTTTTATTCATCGGATTGCTAATAGAAAATGACCCCTATATATTCTCAATAGACCTGCGCAGGAATTTTCGACGACACATAAAAATTGCAAAGTGAATGTGCGCGTGCGCAGTTTGCACTCAGTGTTACAATAGTCTAAATCAAGGCTGCTCAACCTTTTAGCCGTCGAATGAACGGAAGATTTAGGCATTTAGAGACCCAGACCGCAAACAATTCCATTTAGTTAGGTACTCTCCGTGTATGCACAATAAAAACTAATAAAAAAAAATTACTTAAGTACTATGTATCTTCTTAATGTAGGTAAAGTTGTTGTTGTCAATGTTCTTTCTGCCAGTGTTTCTCTTTTAATAATTTTTTCTCTGTTAGGCGACAAATCGAGTTGACAGTAACAACGAAATGCAAATATGTTGCTCTAAAGTTGGTCTGAAAAAACTTTTTTACAAACATATGTTGGACCAAAACTACTTAAAAACTGTAACGCCTGGTCAGTTATGGCTGGAAAGTCTTCTTTTGGTACCAATTTCCAGAAATCTGCATAATCTTCTGAAGAATTTTGTGGTTTTAGAACTTACTGTCGGCAAAGGTTTTTTTACCAAAACATGATTTTGCAGTTCAACAAGTTCTGAATATTGGCAGGATAACTGTACTATTTCAAGTCAAACTGAAAATATTAATAAAATTGTATATTTTGTTTTTGTTGTCAAAGTCTTGAATTCTTCTTTTAAACATTGTGATAAGCATTTAATTTTAGATTTGTATTTAGACCAATGACAGTAGCAATATTGACCTCTCTTTAAATTTGTTTAGTGTGGGAAAAAGGTCAATATTTTCTGGTAATATTCAGTGAAAAAGATTTAATTTTGCCTGGAATCCATACAAATTAAACATAGTCGATAAACCTCTTTGCCTTGTAATTTAGAATTCAAAAATATTAAGGTAATTTGTAACGTCAACAAAAGAAATGCACAAACACTCCAACCAGGATGTATTCTTCAGTAAGTCAGTTTCAATGGTAAGCCCCGTTTCTCCTCTAAAAATTGCAAGATATTTTCTCAAGTTGAAGGAATGTTTTAACATGTTGCCTTGAGAGCCATCACCAAACACCAGTACATTTGTAACTCTCCATATTCACTGATTTCTTCTTCAAATAAGAATCTGATTTCACGTCTTTTAAGAGCTTTTAAACGTATATAATTTACGCAACGTACTACTGGATCATAATATTGCCCCACTCCATGTACTTTGCACGCAAGATAGTGGATAATGGAATGATACGAAAATAATGTTCGCCTAAGAAATTCTGTAACAAAGCTACGCAACCATTTCTTTTTCAATCGTTACAGGTGCCGCATCAATGCAAATAGATATTAATTTGTCCCATTAATATTTTTTTTTCAACACAATCCTTAATTTTTAAAAATATGTCGGACCACTTCGTTCCTACCATGACTGCAAATTTGGCGGGATTTTATCAATTTGGTGGGTATTTCGGACTTGCTTGCGCGGGCCATTTAAAAATCGTTGGCGGGCCATATGGGTGGCCCGCGGAGCTAAGGTTGAAACGTATACGATGCAAATCAAATATGAAAAAACTTGCCTGAGGCTAGACAGGGCCACACTCTCAGATTGTAAATTGGCTCAGTCTTGCAGTTTTACTGCTGAACAATATACTATAAATTATTAAAAGTTATAAATACAAAATATTAGTTACTTTAAAATAAGTCTGGTTTGTGTTTAATTTTTTTATAAGATTTATCAATATACTAGCACTAAAATGGCTTTGGTCTTCTTTTTCTCGACAGTCAGTGACATTGCTTTTTCATATATTATCTTGATGTTAAATAATCCCCATCAAAGTGACAAATGTACAGACAAGTGTGATATCATAGTACTTTTTGCTCGTATTACATCCCTTAGGGTTATTCAAGTTTTTTTAGTTTTTGTGTAATATTATTAGAATATATTTTTATAAACTGCTTATTGGGTATTATTAAAATTGCTTAGGACATAATATCCAATAAAAAACAATTGCTTAGCATATTTTACTTACAAATGAAATTGATACAAATTCTGGACATTCTGGTCCAGTTCATTGTTTTCATGCCATCTATAAAAACTTATTGCGCTCGTGCACAGCCATCATCCATTTTGGTTCTCAAATTATTGATGAAGTATAGTTAATGACTACGAAAATAAGGACAAAAACAACAAAAAATAAGACTAAGTTCTAATTCATCTCTAGTAACCATATACAAAAAAACTTTATGAGGTTTGTAAGAATAGATTATTATTTTTTATAATTCTACACTATAAAAATATCGATCAAACTGGTTCTTCATCTGTTTTAATGACAACTAGGCAGTAATTAGCAAATAAATAACTATCCTGTATATCTTTAACCGTAGTAAGTTAATCACAAGTCAACATTCGATCTACGCGGGTACACCGGAAGCGGTTTTTGGGGAAGCTGATTACCATTTTGACCTCGGTTAACCTCCATCA
Organism: Listronotus oregonensis; assembly: GCA_019359885.1. Classification (NCBI taxonomy): domain Eukaryota; kingdom Metazoa; phylum Arthropoda; class Insecta; order Coleoptera; family Curculionidae; genus Listronotus; species Listronotus oregonensis. The sequence continues at coordinate 16,099 of JAHBCN010014242.1, forward strand.
CGTCAGGTTCAAGGTCATTTAAATGTCAAGTAAAAAAAAACACATCGGAAAAATTTGAAAAAACTCATGCATATGTTTTTAAGCTCACTGAATCCGAATCCTGCGTTTATTTACACTTTGGATCTATTCTGGAATTTATCAAAGGTCATTTCAAGGTCATTTTGTGGGTTTTTGGAAAAAATATTTAGTACTATTTAAAAAATCGTTAGTAAGTTTGCGGGGTCGGCGAATCGAAATCTGAGGTCAGTTAACCTCTATCACGTCAGGTTCAAGGTGAAGGGACGAAAAAACTATCGAAAATATTTTTAAAAATTCATACACATGTTTTCGAGGTCGCTGAATCCGAGTTCGGCGTTTATTTACACTTTGGATCTATCCTGGAGGTCATCCAAGGTCATTTCAAGCTCATGTTAAAGTGGTTTTGGGAAAAAATGTTTAGTACGATTTAAAAAATCGGAAAGAATTTGTACGTATGTGCTAGAGGTCGGCGAATTGAAATCTTAGGTCAGTTGACTTTCATAAAGTCAGGATTAAGGTCATTTAATGGTCGAGTGAAAAAAAAACCATAGGAAAAAATAATCCATATGTTGTGATCGCTGACTTCGAATATCGTGTTCCTTTTTGCCCCTTAGGTCTCCTAGAGGTCATTAAAGTATACACTTTTAAATTATCTGGCATAGAAAACTTAAGGGCAATCCTAAATATTGAAAAACAGCGATCTTAAAAACATATGTATGTATTTATATATAGTAACATATGCCAATGCATGAATTCTTTTTGATATTATTGATTGCGCTTAAAATTTTTATGCCAAATAATTTTAAAATATATATGTATTTCAGTGACCCTAAAAACATATGCATCCATGCATATGTTTTTGAAGCATGCATTTTCAAATTTTTCCGGATGTTTTTTTCACTTGTCTTTCAAATGACCTAAAACCTAATGTGATGGAGGTTAACCGACGTCAAAATCGTAATCAGCGACCCCAAAAAAAGGTAGATCAAATGTTGACCTGTGAATCAAAAATATTGTTGAAGTTAATTAACTCATTTGTTTCTCGTAGAATGGAGAATTTAACGGTCCTTTTCATACTTTTGTCAAGCCTCCTAACAAACACAATGTCAGAAGAAAGAAATAATGACAACATCCACAATAATTTCATCAACTTTCAAACCTCATGTAGAAAAATCAACAACAAAGTCGGTTGAAAACGAAAATGACCTTTTTAAATCCGTCGAGAACTATTTACCGAAGGAAGAAAACAGAGAGAATTTGACTTTTCAAAATCAAATACAAGGATATATACCTCATTCTATAATTCCTGATTACCCAGCCTATAATTCTACTGGTTATTTTGATCCGGGAGTTAAGCCAGTTGTTCCAGTTTCCGAAGTACAAAGTACTAATTATTTTTCAGCTGTTTTACCTGCGGCAAAGGTAAGTTTGTTAGCAAATTTAAAAATGAATGGATTCTCGAATTTAATGGACCTAGATCTGGGTATGTATAAACTACTTTTAAAATTATTTAAAAGTTTTTATTACTTCCCATTATACTGGAAAAAACTTTGGTACTAAACAGGTCACTATTTTTATTGCTATAGTTAATTTATGCCCCGAACCGAAACATTTTTGCTGTCTAGGCGAAAGTTTAGGCGCTTTTATTGTGGGTATTAGCAGTAGTCCCAAAAGAAAACATGATTTGCGTTTTGTGGGATTTATTTTAGACCATGAATCAAGGAAATATGATCAACAATCTAAAAATAAATTACACATCAGCTTAAAGCCAGGTAAAAAAGCACCTAAAGGTATGTTTCCTTCCACGCGGCCGCCGCATGGGGCCAACGCACTACGTTCCCCCTACTAATGTTTTTAAATGTGCCTGGTTTCCAAGGGCCGGGCGTTGGGGTCCGCTGTCAACGACTCGATTGATGCGACTGAACTGCCAAGAAGCAGTGTAGAGCAAAAAGTGTCTGCGAATGATATTTTTTTTGTGTTTTTGTGTGGAATATCCGGTGTTTTTTTTTAATTGTTAAAATTTAAACTTTATTTTTAAATGAGATCCGGGTTCTATTTATTTTAAGAGTTTTGATCTCCCAAATCCAATGATGTTTTGCACTTATTCAAAAAAAACAGTTCAATGTTTTCCCAAAACCGCCAAATATATTTTTTCTCCTAACATATGGTTTGTTATAAAAATTGCCATTAATATAAATTTTTCGAATAAGTGCAATATATTATTGGTTTTGGGAACTTTGCTCCTAAAATAATTTAAATTTAAAAAACCAAGTATTAAAAAAAAAACAGTTGATGATGACAGCTCAAACAAAACGTCGGTGTATAAATCTAATAACATATCATGTAGAACATGAAAAGTAGCAATGGAAATGTAAAAGTTATTTTGTTACATCGATTCAAATAAAGTCATAAAAAATAAAAACGAATTCGAATAATCGGTTTTTTTTTTAAAAATAAGTATTCGAAAAAATTTTTAAAATTCTAAGGGGGGGCATTTGATTAGCATCATATTGCGCAACTTTGCCTTCATTTAACGACCCGTATCTTTAATTTCCGAATCCTAATGATGACCGAATTTGGTTCACCTTACAGATTTACCTTAATACAATGGCTACCCTGTAGGGGTATTCAACTTGTTGTCTGGCCCCGGACTTTATATTTTTCTTTTATTAAGTCAAGAATAAAACTAACTCTGCTTTATTCACTCTAAAATATTTTCTAAATTTTAATTTCCCTCCTGTGTCAGATGTCGATTATTAATGTAGTATAAAACCCTCATTGTTTTTGCTAAATATTGTTTATAGAATGCTATGTTTCAATTGGCTAATTGTAAAAGTATTTCGTCCTCTTCCTCCTTCTTCTAATAAAAAAAAAATATTGCTAGATCATTCATCACGACTCTTACCAAAGATTATTCCCTTCACTAATAATTTTGCTACGCGAGTTTGAGCGCGGTCCTAAAAAAATACTCCGATTAACGGCGGCGCATGCTTGTTAGTCGCATGTAGGATGTGTAAAATTTTCGCATGCAGACGCCGCGTGGAAGGAACCACACCTTTAAATCTAACATTGAGTAAGTAGTCAAAACTACGCAAACGTGATAAACATTACAAACTTATTTAATTTAAAAAAATAGATTAACCATTTTTCTTCATCTTCTTAATTATGCAAATTCTGAGTTAAAATGCATAGAAATGTTAACACCTTAACAGACCAGTAGATTTTGTTTAATTTTTTTTGTTGTTAAAAACCGGCTATGCAGATACCTGATATTTCTAGTGGCAGGCAGTGTTCTACTTTGTTTAAGTGCATTTCCTTAACTAGTAATAATTCCTAGAGTAGGGTTGCCTCCTCCAGCCAGGAGGACTGTCCTTCTTTGGACCAAAATGTTCTCCATCCGCAGCTACTGCGGAGGACGCAATTTGTTCTCCTTTTCTCCACAATTTTATAAAATCCTAAAAATAGCAAAATACAGAAAAATCCTAAGATAAAAAATATATAAAAATATATCTTTTATCCAAGAGTACATTTTCTGTTAATTTCTTAAAAACCTTTCAAGTGTAAGTATGTCGTTTTCGTTTTATAATTTTAAGTTATTGGTTTTTATATATTTCTGTTAATTATTAAAAAACCCTTTAAGCATGTTTTTTTTTCGTTCTATAAGTTTAAATTATTATTTATTTCTAACCAAGAATATATATTTCTGTTGATTTATACAAAACACTTCTAAGCCTCCTTTTTTTCTTGTATTATTTTATTTTGAACAGTATTTGGGGTCTTAAAATAAAATAATTAATTAGTGTTTTATTTGGGTTCCTTTTCTACATAATATATTTTATTTTTTTAATTCCCAAAAAGTATATAAATTTGTAATTGTCAAAAATATTTTTAAAATGAATAATTAAACGAAATAGCTACTAAACATTAGCAACAATAACAATTTTTAAAATTGAAAACATACAGAATTTTTAATTAGATATATTTTTAAACACCAAACGTTTAAAATTGTTATAGTAAAAAATATTTTTCAAAAAAGTTAAAGCGCTAAAAAAATTTTCATGTGTACTCCTTTAGCTCTGTGACCAATTGGTAACCCGAGCCTAGAGCAAAAATATATATACTCCATCGATCATTGCCTAGAGTTTAAAGCAAGGAAGTTTAAAGGTGTATGGAAGCCCAATACTGTAGAACAAAATTGTCCAGGCGTGCAGGGCAGCGGAAAATCGGGGATTGGCCCGCGGAGTTTGCGCAATGAATAGTAGGTCAGAGCCGGACTTCCATAATTCTTTGTTACTATCTATTAAGTTGACATCATCAAATGTCAAATTCAAGCATTCACTGTTTTTTTTTTTTTTTTGCACAAAATTGTTGGTTATTAAACGATACAACCATAGAATCTTTAAAATTATGGTGTAATATTGGATTTTATATCATCTGATATAATATGGAAGGAATAGATGGCGCCACTTTACAGCCTTCGATTTAAATGGTCGATATTTTTGGGAGTTTTGTATTTTTACCAAAAATCTTTGTAAATAAATAAAAACACGATATTTTAAAAATAAATTTCAAACATTAGTTTGGTAGATAGTTTCATGTACTTATCACCAATTTTGTGATAAAAGAAGGGCAAAATAGTGTAAATGAGTTTAATCTAATCCTAAGATTGTGGTTGTATATTAAAAAGTGAAAATTTTTATAACTGCTTTTTAGGCATATACTTTTCACTAATAACAAACATTCATGAGTCAGAATAACAGTGGTTAGAAATATTTGGTAACCTTTGGTACCTAGGTATCCATTGTAACAGTAACCATTAAATATAATGTGTCTACAGTATGTCGAGCTTAAAAAGTTGATAATGTAAGTTTAAGAAATCAAAAATCTAATTTCTTTTTAAACAAATACAGAAAAATCCAAAAGGAACTTTAACATAAAATTGTACTTTCTTTTATTCAATCAGAGGGACCTGTATATATTAAAATTTGCCTGGTCTGCCCAGTAATTAATAATTTTGATTCTTTAAAAGAATGTACTAAATTATTAAATGAAATAACAGTACCTAAATGTAAACCTTATTTCTTTTTAATAATCCACAGAAATACACAAACAATGTGGAAATCATCTAAAAGATAGTTAAGATTGCCTTACTTTTCTCACTGCTATTTCCTATGAAATTTTCATTTTCTATTATTCATAATTGATATATTATTATTTATTCGGTTACCTAACGTTGTCTCATAAGAAGCACCTAATTTAAATATATGAAATATTTACCTAAAGTAAAAAATGCCGGGTATGTTACCCTTAGATTTGCAAGACAAAACCATACAACCTCTAGTCATTTTGTTACGATATTATAAGTAACAAACAATAAACACAAAATTATAGTTACAATTTAATAAAAACTAATCACTAAAATAAGAAGGTTTTTATCAATCCAAAAAACTTCTGCAACCACAAAATATAATCACACAAAAAAACAATCGAAACTAATACGGCTCTCAAAAAGATAATGTGTTCCTAACTACAACGATTTATCAGTGTAAGTAGGGCAACACATTAAATTATTTCGTGGAATTTCGTTATTGCGCAAAATCGGCGGGGCCAACTCTGACAGTTATTTTCATACTGGGCTGGACATTTTTTGATCGAATGGGCCATAGCATTGGGCTTCCATACACCTTTAAACTTCCTTGGTTTAAAGACAAATACACTTTCATCAGCAGTTTCTGTTTTACCTCCGACCAGTAGAGTCACGCGATAAACTGGTTTTGTTATCGGCGATCAAGAAGAGTCTTACCACGCCATTTAGAGCGTTATGAAAGTATAGGTTCGAAATCTGGAGTGGATATGGCGGTATAGAGCACATGCTCGTGAGGACAAAAAAAGGAACTGAAAAAAACCGATTATATCTGGATTTTGTTGCTGCATTTTGCGACAACTGAATAGCTTCCTTAATTGAAATAGGTAGGGGCTTCGAATCGGACTACATCGGAGTTCCGAAGAAATATGTCTAGCCCCTCTCTTAACCCGATTTAACGCGAGTGTAACCAATGCGGAAGGGTTGCTCCGCCTCTTGCTAAGCTTTCGAAGGGTGAGGGCGAGCTGGTAAATGCCTAAATAAAAACATCCAGGGGTATAAAAGCCCCCAATCTGCAAGCAAGCAAGCTCTATCATCAGCTGAGTTTAAAGAGGTCGAATTGTTGGGCTGCGAGAGAGTCGAATGTCATTTGGAGAAATTGCTGCAGGAATAAACGGAATTTTATACATGAGCAATGATCGATATACAACCATACATTTTTGACATGAGTAAAAGATGTTGTCGAACATGGGCTGAAGAATAGCGTACACAAAGAATTAGAGGTACGTCACCGGCATACTACAGAATTGACTTCTGGGCATAAACTTTTGGCCTCAAGGAATCGTATTGCTACAACAAAAGCTATTTCCTGTCAATAGTTTGGTAAACATGGGAGACCCATAGTACGCTTAGTTTATTCCGAATAGTTCCTTTGTACTTCTGTCGTACCTTCTTCATTTAATACTAACTCCATTTCAATAGCATATACACACCTGCTTCTACAATGGTGCAAAAACATCCTATTGAACCAGGAATGGAATAGAGTAGTGTACCCAGTGAAAGGCGTAACCCACAAGCTGATAAGAAAAGCATGTGAATTAAGTTGTTGAATTGACCTATTACGTACAGTAATACGAAAATAGTAAAAATCCAGTTTTTATACAGTCTAGCTGCTTAATTATATACACTAAAACTTATTAAAAAATTGGGAGTTCACACTTATATGTCACTAAGTCATTATAAAGATCTAAACCAGAG
>JAHBCN010014243.1:0-23262 GCA_019359885.1 Listronotus oregonensis
ACGCAGTTATTAGTAAAAATTGAAATTCTTGTGTGATTTTAGTTGTAGTAATTTGTTGTCAAGAAAGAAATTTCCCCAATATTGAGTTGCTTATATTAAAAGGATCAATTCAGGTATATGCTATAAGAATATGGGAAAAATTTTAAAGGAATAAAAAAATGCATTAATGTACTTACAGGATGTGTATTTAATATTTTTTACAATTATTCTGTATATTTACTAAGTTTGCTGTTAGTTACATCCTTTAATTGTATTTAAGTTTTTTTGACATCTACTAATTACTTGGTATATTATAATAAAAAAAAAAAGGTTTTAAAATATAATTTACATTTTTCATATTTGCCTTTCACAAGTAAAACTTATCTGATATAAACCTACCTTGCACTCTAGTTTTTGTTTAGATTGTGTAGAACTGAAGTAAGCTGCGAGGAACTTGTAAGTAAGTTAAACTTTCGAGTACCAAATAAGAACACGAGATCTAATTCTTTGTTTTATCTTGCAAAGGCTGCCAACAACAAAAAAAAGTTCGCCTATTTACACAATGTGCAGCCAATATAACCAACTTTCCGATAAACTGGATACCTTTGCAATGAATGCGCACATTATTCTAAAGTGATTAGGACTTTCTTGTTTAATAATTTTCTAACTAATATTTAGAGCCAGGTTAAATGTGATTTATTGTTTGGTATTATTTGTTATTTATTTATGTCTTATAAATAAATTCCTGTTAGACGTTATGCTAAATAAATAAAAGAACGATTCTTGATCTTAAATTTAAAGAAACATGAAGAGATACATTTAAACAAAATGGTCTTCTAACTGTCGCTGCAGTTTAGAACAGAAATATATATTGTTTTTTTTTGTAAAAACAGATTGTTATTTAAAGGTAGCGAGTATTAAACTGTTTACACTGCAAAAACATTAAACAATACCTTTTTGAGACATAGATTGACAACGTACGAAAATGGGGCAAACTAAAATTTTATTTGATTTTATTATAGTTTACCCATTTGCATAAAACAAATGGACACTGTAAAAAAATAAAAAAAATGTTTTTGTTTAAGCTGCTGGTAAATATTGAAACTTAATATTTAAATGAATATTTTTTGAGAATTTTAAACTATTAGCTGCTTTTTTTTATTTGGTTTTTGACACTATTTCATTTTATGTATGTTTATATGTAATTTTAAAATAAAAATTTGTTTATTATTATTATTATTCTTATTATAGACATAAACTAATAAGCAGGTTGATTTTAAGAAAAAAAATACTAAAATTAAATGAAATTTGTGTGTTTGTATATAAGGATTTTAATGTTTAAATAATTTTTATGTTTTAGAATGTGAAATGTAGTATACCACAGAATATTATTAAATAATACCACTAAGTAAAGTACCATGTTCTTTTCTTTCAAATTTATTTCAAAATGTAAAGATTTTAGTTGTGTTGCACCTATTTGTAATTTATTGTAGTGTTGTGGTTGTGAAACAAATATAGTTTCGTTTTGTAGCAATAAACCTGTATTCGCATTTTTTTTTACAAAATAATATTCATTTTATAGCCAAAGTGAAAAATCTTGCTATTTTTTTGCAATACCAAGTTGGTGTATGGTTTGTTAGTAAATAAATAACTAGTTTTTGAGTTTTTGAAAGTAACATAATTAGTTTTGAAAATAAAATAAATTTAGGATTAATAGATAGGTTTATATATTTATGAAGTAATACAAAAAAATCGTCATAAATTCCCAAAGAGAAAAGTTATTATTCTATGGCTTATAGTATCTCATCCGGAGTGGGATATTTTATAATCTTACAACGATCCTTAAAGTACCTTGTAAAACCTAATTACTGATCCTGCACTCACAGAAACGCTTCTTTCCCTTACCCAACGACGCGACGGGCTGTAGGGAATCTGTCTTTCCTTTTTAGGTATTTTCAGGTCTTCTGCTTCGTACAATTTCTTCTCTGGCATTTTCCAACAGAACAACACGCGCGGCCACTCTCTTTTGTGGATCCTTTTACATTTTATCTAAAAGTCCCAAACTTCCCACTTTGTTCGTTCCTTCGTTCCTAGGGTGTCTAGACTATAAAACTTCCTACCTGCAGAAGTTTTCCATTTTCCTCCAAAATTTAAATCTCTTGTGAATAAACTTCCTCTTACCACACATCAGACACCCACGGTACTTTAGTACTTAGGCCTCAGCCTTCGTGGACTGTCCCAAGATAAAAAAAAATAATTAAAAATCAAAAACCTTTTTACTAGCTCATAAAATTTTATAAAAGTCCTAATATACATAGGTATTATTAATGAAAAGAAAGTTGTTAATAATTTAATATTGTGTGCTTAAAAATAAAGTAGGTACTTATATTTATAATAAAAAAGCAATCAGTTTTTTTTACAACGTTTTGATTTTTTTCTCATTTTTAAAACATTTAATGTAGTAGGTAGGTACCATCGAAAAGGCACGCCATCATCGTGTAGTCGCTTTAATTTTTAATTTCAATAATTGAATTACTTTTATAGTTTCACTATTATTTATGCATATTGATGTAAATCAATAAATTCTGTTCTTCGGTATAAAACCAGTTTTTCGTTTTCTCCTCAATTCTACGCCTCTGTCCGGCTTAAAATCCAACATGGCCGAAAATGGCCCGACTTGACGCCACATAACTGTTTTTCAATATGACGGATGTCATAACCCCATCTGATTAATAAACTCTGGTTGTTTTAAACCATTGAGATGTATGTGGCATTAGACAAGGAAAAAGACCCAATTAGACTCCATGTCAGATGATCAGTGCCGTAACGCATGGGTTTAATTATGAAGTGAAAAATATGTATTAATGAATTTTTAAATTTAAAAAACAATAATAATCTTTTATTATGAAAATAAAATACTTTTTCCAAACAATAACTATTCAGAAAAAAAATATAATATACATATACAACAAAAGGGAATATGCATGTTTTCTGTTTAGTGCATTTATCGTTTAAAGGATAAAAAATACAAACTTAATAACGTAATATTTATTAAGTAATTAATTACAATATTTTAAATATAACAAAATGTCTTTATTTCAGGTATAGTACCAAGTTTTGAACATAATAATACACCAATGCAATGTAAAAAAACAATTCTACTGTCCTTTAAATAAAATAGTTTTTATTAGGTGGTTTCAAACAGGATCAGTTATTTCAGATTGTCGTTTTGTCATAAGGTGTATCCTAATATTAAGGTATTTTGAAATAACTTATTCTGTTAGTAAATATATTTGGTTACTTAAGGAATTTACAACATGTGTATTTAGACTACTAAATAAGTGTGATTGAATACATTTAAATAAAATTTTATGTTGAACATTTGTTACAATGTTTGTTTTTGTAAATAAATTATCAGTTACTCTTACATAATATTTACAAACCTTGCAAATTTCTATCACATCTTTGGATGGATAAGTTAAACCACCTCGAGTGTTTCTGCTGATTAAGAAATTTTAAAAAATTTCCCTTTTACCAATAAGGGCTTGGGGACAATTTTCACATTTATTATTTTTTTCAATTGATGGGTAACAAAAGCAGCAATAAAAATAACTATTTTTATGGAACAGTTGCTTATTACACGACAATACATAATATAGTCATGGTCCCTCCATATAGATTGGAAAGAATGCTGCTCTTGAACCCCTTCACATAAATTAAAATTGTTTGCATTGAGATCGTCTAATGACGTTTTTAGTTTACTTGACTGAGTTAAAATTGGAATATCATCCATAGGCATGCAATTTCCAAGACCACCCTCCCTAATTTCTGCTCTACCAATTAAATGTTTATACGCAGCAGCAAATTGCCAAGCTGTGGGATTGTTATTCCAGCCACCTTTAGACCATATTGATGAAAAAACAATTCAGGGTGGTCTTGGGTCACTTTATACAATGGCAAATATATCAGTTTATTTTGATTTAAAATTGTGTCATCGTACATGAACAATGCTCTTTTTAATGATATAATCAAACCTCAAAACCCTGTTGTTCTTCGAGAATAAATTACTTTATTCCCATCACTAAATTGTAACATAAAAATAAAATGTATTGCTTCTTTAATAAAAGTTCTTGTTGCCTCAATGTTTTTATTACAGAGCGATTTTTTGTAGCCTGGGCAAACCCAAGACATACTGTTGAAAATGTCAAAACACTTATTTAGGATATTTATAAATTCAGCAGTTGCCTGACACCTTTTAAATTCGTCCAAGTTTAATTCTTCCTCGCAGTAACAAAGTGAATCTGCTACAGAAGCGCTAAGTAATTGAACAGCAAGTCTCACCTTCACCTTCTTATTGAAAAAATGCAAATGTGGTTTTCGAAGCTTATTCCCTAAATGTAACCCTTCAGACTCCTGCAATCTCTCCAACTTTTCTACAAATTCCCACTTAATAAAATTTCATTTAACATCTATTAGTTGTTTCTTTTTACCAAAAGCATTCCGAATTAATTTTATTATACGACTTGGGTCATAAAAAACATAAATATTTTTATCATCTAATGAAAAATAAGTTTTTAATAAGTCGAAGAAATTGTTGACTTCTAAACTGTTTGCCATGGCAATATTTGGGGAATCACCATCAAATGTAAGGCAGCAACATTTGCTCCTGTAGCAGAAACTAATTGTACACATTAAGAAACAATTGCATTTTTTTGGTTTCCTTTCAAACCATCTATTAAAAAATATCCAACTGGTAACTTCCAAGTGCCATTAATATTAACTATCATTAACACAAATGCCTCTTTGGTCATTGAGCTAGAGTTATCTTCTAAATCAATGCCATAATTAACATAGCCATGAAATTTTCTACCATCCCATTCGACATGTTTACGAATTGACATTTCATCTATAATGAGGCTTAACAGTACGGGTTTATTGGAATATTCCACATGTTTCTTTAAAACATTAAATGCCTCATTTGTAAAACCTGGCTCTGCATTTATACTTTTAAACCATTTTCCTGTTGTGCTCCTATGGGGCAAACAGATGTCAAAAACATTACGCACATAATTATACCCTTTCGGGGAAAAATACAAGGTAATTGCAAATTTGCGTAAGTCTGGAGAATATTTCAACTTTTTCCCCAACATTCGCTTTTGCAATTTCTTGGTAATTTTGGGCATGTTTTCAAGCAAAAAGGAACTTTCAGATGATATAAAACGTTTCTCATTTAAGGATTTCACAACTTGTTTAAGAGAAATAAGATATTTTTTAATTCTTATCACTTTTTGCTTTAAAACTTTAATTTTTCTGAACATTTTTTGTCTTCTTACCCTTTCATTAAAAATTTGTCTTCTTAGATACTTCTTTCTGGGAGTATCTGGGAATTTTTCTTGAGGATTGGTTGAAGCTGATGGCTCCTTAGATGTAGAAGGCTGCTCTCCAAATGTAGAACGCTGTTCTCCAAAATTAGAAGGCTGCTCTCTAGATGTAGAAGGCTGCTCGGTAAATCTAGCAAGTTGCCTGCTGCTCGGATGAGGACTCTTTGTTGCCTGGAAGTATACATTTTAATTATATAGAATGCTTTTAGCAACAAACATTATTCTAAAGGATAAATGAACAGTTCAATAGAAGTTAAAATTCATACCATAAAGGTAAAGGCAATAGTCAGAACTAGTGCACTTACTAGTAAACTAAACCAATCTTAATATCTAAATAAATAAGGATAAAAAGTTACTTTGGTCTGCAAGTATTTTGGGAGTTCTTTAAATATTGTAGGAATTGCATCATCTAGAAGCAAGGTTCTGTTGCCAATTTTATATAAAAAAAGTGTCCGTCAAAATGCTTTAAACAAAGCCCAAAATTTTTAGTTGGCGCCCAGTCAGCATATCAATATAAATATTCTTAAGCCACATGTCATTTTCTTATCATATCATTGAGAGGAAACCTGAATGTTAATAAGAAATAATAAATCAATTTGATTTTAATGGATTTAAAATTAGAAATACTCATTATTCCTAGAACAAATAAATAACATTATACCCGCCACTGGTTTAGGACCCCGTCTTCATACATAATCGATATCTAAATTAAATGATACAAACGTATCTTGGATGAAAAACATGGGTATAAGTTTATTATTTATTTGTTTAGGTCTAACATAAACTTATACAGACCGAATAATATTGTTTTAAAGGTTTTAAATCAAGTTATTGAGCAAATCATGTGCTCAATTCAAGAAACAACGTTAGAGCAACTACATCAGAAGCACAAAGTAATCCTTTTCTATTTACAAACCGTTCTTTACCATTAGAACTACCACAATCATGTTCATAATTTTCCCTAAATAATAAAATATCAACACAACATTGACAATTCAACTTTCGCAACATTTTTTTTATAATATATCTACTTATATACTAATATAAAATATATTCTTGATGATCTGTTAAAACATAATTTTTCACACTGCATAAACTATAATTAAATGTTTCTTGATCATTGTCAAGTAAATGGACATCCTTTAGGCTTCTTTTGCCTCTGTCTGTCTCTTTTTTGTACACTGGGATTCACTTTATTTCTAAAAAGCAACTGTCTTAAAGCCCATTTGAACTGCTAACAATTTGAAATGTTATTCCAACCTCCTCGCTTCCTTATCCAAAAAAAGTCTAATTCCAGAAGGTCTTGGGAGCACTTATACGTTAAAAGATAATCCAGTGACCCACTACTTAAGTTGAATAAATCTTCGGCAAGATTCAAAGTGCTTTCCATTCCCATTATAAAACACAAACCAAATGTTTTTGAGCATGCTGCAAGATAGGTACATTATCAATTTTCAAACTCTTTATATAATTTACTGAAAAGTTGAACACTTCACGAAAATACTGTATGGTCTTGGGTCTGATTGGTGCTTTAAATCTCTTTTCAAATGGATTTCTTGAATAAAGCATGTCAGAAGTTTTATCCATGGTCCTAATAAATTCTATCGTAGCTTCACATCCTTGAAAATCTGGATGGCCCATGCCCTTTAGATAATCTAGAGCGTCTGCTACGAAGCTGCTTAATACTTGAGCTGCTAAGCGATCATTATTTTTATGTAAAATTTGACGGGATGTCAGACGAGTACAAAATGTTAATTGTTTTTTTTCTTAGAGTTTATTTATTTTTATTATATATTCCCATTTAAGAGCACTTAATGAGGAACTTGGCTTTTTCTCTGCAAATGTGTTTTGTCCAGCTTTAACATATGACAAGAGTCTAGAATGCAGTGTACTTTGCTGAAAGTGCAAGGATGAAGATAGTTCGAGTCAACTTTTTGGGCACTGATTTTACATCACATATTTTTTAAAATTTGTATATTACATGTTGTACCATCACCAGTAATTGATCGAACTGTAATACCAATATCAAATAAATTTTTTATACAACATGACAGGAGCTGTGCTTGAACACTGGCCTTAGTCTTATTCGTTAGAAAATATCCAACAGGACACTTAAAATTCATTTTATAACTTACAATTAAAAACACAAAAGCCTCTAATGCAGCAGATTAAGAGTATGTGTCAATTGCACCACCAAAATCACAACAACCAACATATTTTCCATCAGTTTCACTTCATATTACTTGTTTTCTTATTGACATTGCATCTAATATAAGAGCATAATCTTTTATTAAGAGTTTCTTTATACATTCCTCCTTAAGAAACATAAACACTTCCTTTAGAGAAAGGTTAATTAGTTTAAACAACCAGGTCCTAATTTTCTAGGATTTGGCAGGATGAAACATTGCCTTACAAAGGCATATGCTTTGGTAAGTAAAAATACAAAAGGGTGAAAAATTGTTTATAGTTTTAGTATATCTTCTTGTCGTAAAGTTTTTCTTCATTCTTTTGTGACATATAAAACTAATGGCAAGAAGTTGTTTTCTAAAACGAAGCGCAGGTTGCTGTAATGCTCTTACTTTCTTTTTAAATCAAAACTAGATTTTAGACTTAGGAGTTTGTGTCTCGGCATCAACAAATCCCTTTACTAGAACATGTTTCTCAGTCCCATTTCCCCTTATTAATTTCAAAAAACAATACTTTTAGGAAGTCCATATTTTAACATTATAATATTATAAGTATTGGTAATTGTCTCGAAAGTTGCCTTCTGTCCGATTTTGACCAAATTTGGTACACGGGGGTTTTTTGGGGCGCTGATTACGAATCTGAAAAAATATTTTTTCAGATTCGTAATATTTATCATCAAAGTTGAAAATCAAACTAACCTTATTTTTCACTATTCCTCCTTTTTTTTCCACATAATTCGTTTTTACACAAAATGGACCACAATATTTTACAAACTCCTTTTAAAAAATTTTTTTAATTTATTTTTACCTTTTTTCCATTTAATTCAAACCTCCACTTTCACACGCCACAACGTGGCAGCAGATTACAAGGAGTTTATAAGCAAAATGGCCTTCCTTTGAACTTGAAAGTAAGCAATTTAATGGAAAAAGGTTAGTTTCATTTTTCACTTTGATGACGAATATCTCAAAAACGAATCGTTGTATTTTTTTAAATTTGTAATCAGCACCCCAAAAAACCCCTGTATACCAAATTTCGAGACAATAAGTATTAAATAACTAAGTACGGTATGTGTAACTATCCATGGGTGGCACTTCATTTTCCTTCAACTTATACGAAGAGTTCCATAATCTATCATTTAAATTATGTATGTATAACTACGAAAAAAAAACATAAAGGTTACTAATGTTTTATATATTAGAAAAATAGAAAATAAAAAAATTACTTTTCACAAACCCAACACAAAACGCACATTATAATTTTTCGATTAAATAATTTATTTATGACGACAAAAAAATACATGAGGGTAACTTAATATTACAAAAATAAAAAAAATTAACAAATTTTTTTTCAAACCCCGAACACAAAACGCAAATTATAATTTTTCATTTAAATCATTCCTGTGGGTTAAAAGTGTACTAGATCTTTGGTAGCATTGGATTTGGGAAGAACCATAGTTTTGGGATTGGGGAGAGCTATAGTTTCGAGAATTGGGAGAGCCATATTTGTAGAATTAAAGGTCACAGTTTTGAGATTGGGAAGAGCTGTAATTTTGGGATTGAGGAGAGCTGTAACTTTGGGATTGGGTAGAATCATAGCTTTGGGGTGACGAAAAGTCACAGTTTTGAAGTTGGGGAGAGTTGGTTTAGGATTGAGGAGAGCTGCTTTGTCATTGGGGAGAATCATTATTTTGGGGTGGGTAAAGGTCACAGTTTTGAATTTGGGGAAAGCTGTAATTTTGGGATGGGGAAAGGTCACAGTTTTAGGACTGGGGAGAGCTGTAATTTTGGGATTAGAGAGAATTCTCGTTTTGGGATGAGGGAATAAGGTCCCCGTTTTGGGATCGAAAAAAGGCATAGTTTTGGGATTAGAAAGAGAGTTTCGGAATGGGAAAATGTAACAATTTTAGGATTGGGGAGATCTGTAATTTTGGGATTGGGAGAACATTTTTTGCACCAGATTTTTAATAAATGTTGGGGCCCCAGTTTTCCTGGCTCTTAAAAAAAAAATTAATGTTAAAAGTCTTGAGAGGGAGCTTTGACATATAATGCTGTGGCGTTGAAGTTAGAGTAATGTGTTCTGTAAGCTGATTTAAAGCGGCTTTAAATAATGCTCTATTAATTATATTTCCTCACTAGAGTCTTTGTTGCTCTAAGTTTTCCTAATTTTGGGGCGGCCCCCTGTGGCTACCCCCATTATATTCATCTCATTGAAATTTTGCCCCCCTTCCTTTTTTAAATTTTTTTTTGCTCATTCTTTGATAAATTTGATTTTTTTTTGGAGAACGGTTCTCCAAATTATCCTAAAGTATATTTAATTTTTAGTTTCCAGATACCGAACATGAATGGTTGGAAATTACGAGAGGCTTTCAAGAAAAATGGAATTTTCCCAACTGTGGCGGTGCAATAGACGGAAAGCATATACAAATAAAATGTCAACCACAAAGTGGGTGTTATTACTATAACTACAAATATTTCCATAGCATTATTCTATTGGCAATCGTTAATGCAAATTACGAGTTCATTTATGTTAATGTTGGGACAAATGGACGAATGTCTGATAAAGGAGTTATCAATTAGACATATTTCTATGACAAGTAAACAAAAAAAAAACCCCCTAAGTTTCCCCAAAACCCAAATTTAAAAGGTTGAAATTTTTTAACTATTTTTTTGTTCGGATGATGTTTTGGGTTTTCACGGGGAATAGTTTTAAATTTTTTTTCCAAAATAATTTGACCCGTGAGCAAAGAATATTTAATTACCGTCTCTCACGTGCTAGGCGCATAGTAGAGAACAGCTTTGGGATATTAGCAAGTGGTTTTTAATTTCCCCTTCAAACCAAAAACTCCACCTATAAAAATTGAAAAAATTTTTTGTTTTTTTGTGCATTCCCCTGGGGTTTGCCCAAAGGCTAAAAAACTAAAAACCTGGGCAGCAAATATTTGGCGGCAAATATTATGGGCGGCAAATAAAAAAAAATATTATTTAACGAATAGTTTTTTAAAAATATTCTGAAATTTGTTTGTTTTAAAGAATTGTTATTTAATTTTCTGTATGTTTTACTTTTGTTAAATTTGTTTATTTTTTTATAAGAATGACTAGTTTAGTGTACATTCTTCTAATGCTAAATTTTTTTGTTTCAATATCCAAAAAATATTGACATATTAGGTCGGCAAAAATATATTAGCCTATGGGCGGCAAAAAGTTAAATCCGGCCCTGTGCACTACACAATTTTTTTAAAAAAGGGGGAAAGTAAAAATTTATAAAAGGGCCATCTCTTTTGATAAAAAATACCCCAAAGTGGTGAAACCGTACATGGAGAGTGGAGAAAAGATTTCCAAATAATTAAAGGACTGAAAAACGCCAACAGCAAATTCCTCAAAATGACGCTTAACAAAAGAAAAATAATTATATAAATTCTTTAAAATAGTGGCATTGTTCCTTGGCAAGATAAAATGGTATAAATAAATATTTGTGAATTAGGTACTATTTTGTCATTTACCTGTATTTCATCTTCATCGTTAATATTATTTGAAATATTCTCTCTGATCTCCTTTTGATTCGCTGTGAAAAAAAATAAGGTTTAATACCCCAAAAAGGAGGGGCTTTTCCCCAAAAATTTTCACCGCCCCCTTTCCCGATTTTTATTTTTTTCAATTCTCTTCTGAATGACGAACGCAAGGGGAAATATTTTTTTTTAAAATTTATTAACGGGGGTTTTAAATTATGTTTCTTAACCCCAAACAATTAAAGCTGCATAACCTTTATCTTTTAAGGAACCTATTGCAGTATTCAGTGGATTTAATTAAGCCCTTTTTTATAGTCTATCTCTCTCGTCAGAAAACGAGTAACGTCTTCTGTTAAAAGCATTCAAATGGCGTTGCCGTTCCAGTTCGAACTTTTTTAAAAAAAAAACCGGGGAAAAACAAGGGAAAATTTCCATTTTTTTTAAAATATATTAAATACAAGGTTTTGAATTTTTTGGAATTATATTTATTTTTATTAAATCGTAGAATATATTTCATAAATACTACACAAAACAATTTTAACAAAACATAAAACTTAACCAAACCTATTTATAAACAAACTTTAGATTTAGATTTATGGTTAAAACAAGGATAAAAGTATATATTAATTTATGAATAGAAACCTAATTTTTGTAAGGCAGCTGTGCTAATAACTCCAACAGTCTTTAGTTGACTGTAAATGATTTTTGAAATCGCCAGTCTCTCCTTAAATAGGGGTGGAAATGTAACACAGATCGATATTTCTTGGTCTTGTTGGCAATTCTTGAAATTTATCTTAAAAAAGATCATTCCACCGTTATATTTTAAAGCTCGGATGTCTGTCACGGCGTAACCTTCTTGGGACTTGCTAGGTCTAATAGAATTGTACTTTAATAGTGTTTTTTCGCGAAAATAAAAAAAAAAAATTAGAAGTCCATTTTTTTGCGTTCTACGTATTCGTTCGAAATTCTTCGTTACTCTTTATTTCATTTTGGAAATAAATTTCTCAATTTTTTAAAAGCTTCTTAATGCGTTAACGAGCCAAACCCTCTAGTGGCTCTTTTCCCGGATTTTGTATAATTTAATTTTTTTGTTTTCAAAAAAATATAACGTGCATTGAAAGTATATTTTTTGGCTGGGCACCCCGTCAGAAAAAATCACATTGGGAAGTTTATCAACGGTTTCTTTAAAACAATGTTCTTCCAGGTAGTCAACAAAAAAACTTGCATAGGTAGAGGCTTGACCATCCCTTTAAATTTGTCAAACCAAAAACAAGTAACATGACCAGTTGCTAGATTGTATACCGAAATTATAGACATAATTTAGTTTTAAAGTAAGGCACTAGCAAGTAGATTTGGGCATAATTTTACTGCCGAAAATCCATTGGATTGGGTGAATTTTTACTTCTACTGCCATTTTTTGTCTCTGGTTTCTTGCAAGATCTTTCCAATTGATTTCTCTGTAGGTCTCCTCAGGCAGATTTCCATTTTTAAATTTAAAGCATGCATCCATTGATCTTTACGTGGTCTAAATAAAAACATTTTCATTTCTTCCATTATAATAGTTAGATAAGTTACAGATCTAGGAGTTCTAGTACTTTCTTTACAAAACCTTACATACATCCTGTATAATTCGGCAATGGACTGAAAACTTTGTTCCAAATAAACTCGGTCCCTATCTTTGCGGCAATAGTGAGAAGGTAGCTTATTAAGGCTTTTTAAAAAATCTTCCAAAAATATTTTCTCTCGCGGTTCTCTTCTAGCCACTTTGTTTTCAATATTTTCATTCATGCCATTCTTTCCTCCCAAGGTCCATTTTCTGGCAGATCATTCCCCTATGCTTAGTGTGTTCAAGTACATTGTTTTACAGATTGGTATTTTTTATTTCCAACATTTAAACTATACTTTAACATAACTTTCCGTCGTGAGGGATGATCCAGATTTCTTGGTCTGGCTTTATCGGCGACAATGATGGTATTAGAACATGAAACTTTTAAGTTTTCTTTAGTATTTTTGCAATTGCACCTCTCTTTTAATTTTCTCTCTGACCGCTTAGCATCATGGAATGTGCTTCTTTGGCCTTGAGGTTTTCTAAACCCTGCAGGACAGAAAATCAGGATGCTGCAAGCCAACCTGCAGCATAGCAAGTTAGCAACACGTCCTTGCTAAATTAAGGAACTTTGACGTGGCCTTTATACAAGAACCCTGGGTCTACGGAGAAAAGATAAGAGGTTTAGGGGACGTGGGTGGAGAACTAATATACAGTAGAACAGCCGACGTCCCCAGAACGTGACGGATCAAATACAAATGTGCCCTGGTGGAAAGAGGAACTCACCAAACTAAAAAAGAGGGCAAGGATAGAATACAACAGGGCATCAACGGATAGGAAATCATACAAAAATGCCCTTACCGAATACAACAAGGCATTGAGCTAAGCTAAAAGAGATTCATGGAGAAGGCACTGTGCGGAAATCAAAGGAACTCACGAGGCAGCCAGACTCCATAAGATTCTTTCAAAAGAACCTCAACATGTCACTGGAAGACTGCAAAAGTTTAGACCTAGGAAGGCCAGGATACTGCTCCAGATAGGACTGGCAGGTAGCAAAATCAGTGACAAACGTAGACAAAATAAATGGGCGATAAATCATTCAACCGTTAAATCGCCAGGAACGGATGGCATTTATCCAGTTATGCTCCAGAAAGGACCAGAGCTTTTACTACGTAGACTGTATCTACTTTTAAGAGGCAGTCTAGCTCTGGGCTATATACCAACAACCTGGAGACTAATCAGAGTAGGGATGGGCGAAACTTTGAGACCAATAAGTCCGATTCGTGCTAAAGCCCCAGAGAAGTTGCTGGATAGGCACATCGAAGAATGCACTTACGAACAGACCTCTACAAGGACAACAGCATACACAGCAGGTAAGTCCACAGAAACAACATGACATGAGCTTGTAGAAAAGGCGAATATCTCCAAATAAAGGAGGTAGTAATGTGTGCCTTCCTAGATATAAAAAAGGTTTGACAACACGTCCCTTACATCTATCTCAAACGCATCGAGGCGCAGAGGGATCGACGCAACAAGCTGCAGGTGGATAGTTAAGAGAAGATCGGTAGCTCGGGTTAAGCGGGGATGTCCGCAAGGCGGAGTTCTGTCCCCACTGCTATGGAACCTTGTCATGGACGACCTACTAAATGTCCTTCAACTTAAAGGGCACCAAACGATACGCAGACAATCTCGTCATTATGGCCCAATTTTTTTTAAATTTTAGAAAATTTAACAACACTGTTAGGGATAAAATGCAACAGGACCTAAACGCAGTTACCAGATGGACGAGAAAGAAGGGACTAAACATAAACCCTTCTAAATCGGTCGTAGTTGCCTTCACCAAAAGGAGAAATCTAGAGAGCTTAGGACCTTTGACCCTACGAGGTGAAAGAATCAAGATTGTGGGAGAGGTAAAATATTTGGGTGTCATCCTAGACTCTTAACTTACCTAGAACCAACATCTTCAAAAAATAAGAAAGAAAGCGGAGATGACTCTTATGTTAATCAGATGAAAAACATAGTATTTAGATTATTTCATTGCTATTGTTATACATATATTTTTTTATAAATAACAAATAATGTATTCTAGAGATCACAAAAAAATACTTTAATACTTATAACCAGATACAACCAAAACACATAAATAATGATTCTGATACCAACAAAAAAAATAAGTTTAACAAAGTTGAGATTTGCATTAATACTACAAAAGCAACAATCCAGAGCAAAAATTAAAACTAAAAATATATGTTAACAAAAAACAATTGATTGAAAAATTAATTTAAAAAAATAGTAAAAAGAATCCAAGAAAAATCTAGCTAACTTAATGGTCGTACCTAGAAGGGAAAAAAAAATAAATATTATGGATTGTGTGAATAGTATAGAATGTGCATTAAAATTTGTACACTAGGTGAAAAAATTCTGCCTAATTAATGATTTTTTTAGTTTACGGGTATTATTCCAAATTGACTATTATAGATTAAAAAGTAGCTGTTCCATTTTTTAATCTTTTTAAACCGACTGCCATTTGGTTTTATTAGCCCTCCATAGGACATTTGTTGAACCCAAGAAGGAATACTATAGTTGTGATCACTTTTAAGTTTATAAATATGCTGCCCCAAATTAGGCAAGGTTTTCTTAAATTTATACGCAATATAATCTGCAATGTACTCTAAGGCGTCATGTGTAACTTCCTTTGAAGTACTGATAAAATCAGAATTTGTAAAGCTAGTTAAAAGATCCCATAAAATTGAGGAAAAGGAACTACTTTTAACACTAGAAGCGCCAAAAATTACGCCCCCCTGAAACCGCCACCGTGACAAATGTGTCCCATTGTATTTATTGCAACGTTTCTTAGCAGATGGGATAAAAAATAAGATTAATACTATTTATAATTTACTATAACATGTTTATTTCTTAATTTGAATTATATTCTTACTCTTTACGAATCAAAAACGTAACAAATCATTAATTGTCAACTAAATATTTTTCGGTTTCATAAAAAGAAAAACACAACTTACATAGTAATTTTTTGTATACAAAAATATAAAATTCTATAAGTTATTGCTATTTGAAGAACAAATATTGCATAAGTAATATTATTTATTCCTACATTTATTGCAAACAGTTTTTTTTTTGTACTGATGGCACTTCACAGAAGACTTATTATTAGTGCATTTTGACTTGACCTGACACCGTATATGTTTCTCTTGTTTTTCTGGTATGTGTTCCCGTGTATATTTTTTTATTATTCATACTCGGTGTCCCCAATTCTTTTCCAAGTTGTAGTAAAAAGTCTCTACGTTTCATTTTACTACCATTGATATTTATACCGGCCAAGTGTAACAAATTATAAAACGTGTGAACTGGCCAACGTCTAGAAGGCGCTTTTACATTGGATTTGCGACTCATAGAATTCGCAACATCAATAACAGTATTTCAGGTTTTTTCTTTGAACCAGTGCTTATTGTTACATTGGGATGCATAGTCATCAGCATTAGTACATTTTTATTAGATTTACGGCCTAGTAATGATCGCGAATTGTTAAAGTTAACAACGCTTTAGAATGTTTAACAAAACGTCAATGTCAGTGTTGATATTTATTGATTTTATAGGCAACCTATGAAAATCTGACATTTTTGAAACATTTAAACCGTTTTAACTTTTTAAAAATTCAATCCTTGCTAAATTTAACAACGCGATCATCCTCGGCCATAAGCCTCATAAACAGTCAAAGATGTATCACCTGTTTTAGTATGGCGTACTGTATAATTTTTCTTTTGTCCTCTTTATGAAAACAGGGATTTCCCTACGAGCTCTATTGACTCTGCCAATGATACTAGTGTTTTTAGACTTCAAATATTTCGCTAGTGCAAGCGAAGAAAAAAAAATCTCATGTAACATTTCTACCTTTATTGACGTAAGGCTCTTTTAATTTCTTTACCACCCATTCACCTAAACGCTTGTCTTTTAGTTTATTACATCCTTTCCAAGGTAAGCCATCCAAAATTTTTGACCATATTTTTCCAGCTTAGAGCTCATACACTGAGCAAACCGGCGACGGCATTTTGAAGGAAAAAGTTGTTCGTCCATGGTTATTTATGGTCCGGGTATATAATAAGCTTGTGCATTCGAAATAAATTTATACCAAATTTCGGAGATCATAGCAAACTTATCTTCATTTAGTCTTTGGCATCTACTAGATTTGTGGTCAAATCGCATATATTTCATTATTTCACAACGATTACGGGACATCATTGCTTTCATTATAGGATTACTCGATTGGATAGACCATAATGAATTTAGTGAAGTTACCGCTGGTAGCGTCTCACCCCTCCACCCCCACAATTCCTTAGAGTAGGGAATCACTAAACATTGAATTATTGTTTCGAATACTGACGGGACAAAAATGACCCAGCAGCGGTTCTAGGTAAATCATTTTATTGTTCCTTAAATATTTTTGTTATATAATCAAAAACACTTGAATTGATAAATTACAATAAATTACTAAAAGTCAAAAAGTTTTACGGACTTAGCAGAGGGGACAAAATTTAATTTTTTAAGAAAACATTTTACAAACTGTCATAATTTAAGCGGTGTGTGCCTATGTATCAAATATTTAAATTTGTTTTTAGCTGCCTAAATAAATCCAATAAAGAATATATGAAAATTAACATACTTTTTTGAAATATTTGCATAAAGCCTTTTCCTATAGGCCTTAATTTTGAAATAGTATTGATCATTTTCTCAAGATGGCTAGTTTGACCAAAAGCGCTTTTTGTAGGTAGGTACGCTTCCTCGTGCAGTATAGCTGTTAAAAATATCAAACCAGTAATTCCTCTGCCATGACTTTTGAAGCACCTGGTTTATAAAGAAGTGGAACGGTAGACATCGAATTTGACAATAACTGGGCAGCTAATTTCACATTCTGCTCTGTCTTTTTTTCACAGTCTTAGTGTATTTAGCTTACTTTTCAGCACGAGTTCACTTTATGGGAACTCGTTAAATCATTCAAGGCTTGTAAAGGCGACTTATCTATGATGCTACCATATTCCAAAACAAATCCTTTATCCAACAACCAATTTCGTAAAAGTTTCAAAAGATGTGGTGCATCAACAAACATGTACACGTTCAGATTAGTTACAGGGTGAGCAAAAAATGTGCTGTTAATATTTACACCCAACTTACTCCATAAACCAACATTACTTGCCCCGCCATTACTAACACAAGCTAATACGTTGTATGATATGGTAGATAGTTGACTTATAATTTCAAGTAATACCTTTTTCGTCATTCGCTGATCAAACCCTATACAAACCGGTTGTTTCCATTTTGCAAATAAACTTTTTGCCATTACCATCTGCAATTGACTATAAGGACCGATTACATACATCAAACTAAAACAACACAGTCTTTTCAAAGTTAGAAAATGCTTCTCCGGCAAGCTTTAATATTAAGAACACATCTTTCAAAATACCTTCGCTTACATTTATTTTTAAGGCTCTAATACCGCCGCCATTTTTGGTCCTTTTTATATCAAATGTAATTAGTTTAAATATTTCAACGAGAGGGCGTACACGTGTCGAATTTCAATTATTTATTCCTTTGCGTAACTTGGTTGTAAATTTTCAAGGTAATCTTAACAAAAAAGAGTGGAATGTGGCCGGTTGGACATCAGGCGGTGTTGCCGTTAACAACAGAACTATTGATAGTACCACGAAAAATTTATCTTTCAATTTAAAAGAATGAACATATTTAAAAAAATGTTGGTAAATTGTGTTTTTGTACTCGCGCCTGAAGACACCCCGGATAATCTTGGCGGGCGAGCTTTTTGAGTGTTATAACCTAAAAAAATAAATTTAAATATGTGAAGTAATAATTTTGGGTCTTTTCTAATACGTCACTGCATTTTCACGTCTGAAATATAACTGGGAAAAATAAAAAGCCGCTTTAACTAACCAGAACTAACCATGACCGACTAGAACTTAGGGCTTTTGAATTTGTCTAAATTATTTGTAGAAGTTATAAACAAAATTTAAGCAACGTATAAGAAAAAACCCGGGAAATATATAATTACACTTTTAATTTTTTTTAAGCTCTTTTTACTAACTCAAAAATTATAAAAAAAATTGTTAATAACTTTTATGTAGGGATAATTTAGACACGTTCAAAAGCCTTTATTTTTGGCCGGTCATGATTATTTTTCCCAATTATATTTCAGACGTAAACATGTGGAGACGTATTAGAAATCACTCATAATTTGTTTTTAACAGGTTTTGCATAAATAAAGCAATTTCGTGCCACCATCAAAAAAGCCCAGCCATAATTATCCGGCGTTTTTCTAGACGCGAGTGGCTGGAAGTGATTCCACAATCTCGACACTCGGGGTATAAACGAGCGAACACAGGTTCTGGGGTGGATTTGCATAACAAGGGGTATACAAATTATGCAAGGAAAAGAATTGTCGAGCTGTAAAGAGAAAACCCATTTTTTTGAAGCCGAAGTGACTACAGAAGAAATTTGCATGCGTGCTTAAAAGAAATGCCTTACAGTTCGAATCCTTATTGTTAGAAAATTCGTTCAAGTTTACCAATTTATTTCTAAATTTTGCTATATTTTATACATTGTAAAGTAATAGTTTTAGTTCTGTCACTAATCTCACGTAGTTTCTTGATTTGCTTAAGCTGACAATTCTGGTCATAGCTGTTGGTAAATATGCGTTTATAAAAAGGACCTTGATGGATTAATATTATAATTACGCTTTTTAAATTTTATTAAAATATAAGACACTAAAAAGAAGTAAATAAAACTAAATACCATATTTTACAGTAAAAA
This sequence comes from Listronotus oregonensis, assembly GCA_019359885.1. Classification (NCBI taxonomy): domain Eukaryota; kingdom Metazoa; phylum Arthropoda; class Insecta; order Coleoptera; family Curculionidae; genus Listronotus; species Listronotus oregonensis. The sequence continues at coordinate 19,433 of JAHBCN010014243.1, forward strand.
ATATGTAAATATATTTATGTCATATATATTATTGTATTTAAAATGATTTACAGAAATCAGTTGAACTATATTGAAATTAAAATGGCAAATTATTCACAGTGATACCACGGAATTCAACAATCAAAATTATCACATTTCAGCATCGGACTTCCATTATCTGGTTTTTATTTACGGTATTGGGACGAGTCAGATAATAGAATAATATGGAGGCAACATGAGAACAAACTTCTCCCAAAACAGCCATATAAGTGCAGTGTGCACTGATGAATTATGATCCATACTTCAAATAACTTTTCCGTAGTTTTCTGGGAGTGCTCCACCTGAAACAAAGACATAATATTACTTAATTATAATACTACTTTATTTAAAAAAGCAAATTACATGAATGTTTTAAAATTATACAATAATTACTTATAAACATAAGGCAGCCGTCTGATATAAAATTATAATTTTCTTCCAAATATATTGTAATTATCCGGAATGATTTAAAAGACAAATCTTAGGGAAAACACAGAACACAGATTAGTGAAGTTAGGTTTTTGTAAATTAGCCCTAAATGTGTTCCAGTACGTATGTGAGAAAAGAATTTAAGTGGAAAACACAAAATTTAAATTGGTTTTTGAGAAAACCCACATTTTGCCCAGCTAGTTAACCATTTTTCCAATTTATACTCTTCTTCTTTAGTGAGGACAGTATTGGGCCCCATCTTACGTGGTCCTTCTTTGACGCGACCGTGTAACCGATCTTGTAAAGTTCCTCAAGACACTCCGAATTTTCTATTGGCTTTTCGTATGCCCATTCCATTATTTCGTATCTCATTCAAGGCATATCTTAACGATTCTTCAGGATATTTGTGTATTTCGTGTGATTTATAACGGCCCATTTTGCTGAAATAGCAAAAAAGTTAATAGGAACGTGTGCTAAACTATGATGGCTGACAACTGGGCCTAGAGTCAGCCACCATGTGACAAGGGAAAACACAAATATAAAGACTATTTTTGTTCATAAAATAACCTGTTCATTTGGTTTTATGTTCACTAGGTTGAAGGTCCAAAATCAAAATATTTTAGTATTACCCCATAGCCAGGTGGCTGACCTGAAATGTGAATGTAATTTAAAAGCCAGTTGTCAGCCTCCTTAGAATTAGGAGAACGATGCATTATTTTGTATAAACATTTATAGATAAAACTGGTTAAATGTGTATTATGACCTTACACAGCAGCAGATATTATAAATTAACAAAAATATCGATTTTAAAACTTAATCTTGCTAAGCTTCTATACAAGCAAAATATTTAAATATTCTTACCATTACTCAGCCAAGCAAGCTACCCATCACACTTTGAACGAGCACAAACAACTGTTTGAGGTTATAAATTTGACGTTTTGATATTTATTGGCAAGAAAGGTGGCTGACTAATGGAATAATGAACGTTAAACATTATATTTAGGAAATTCTTATTAGAAGCAGTTTTATGCTAAAGTGGCTGACTACTGGAAGTGGCTGGACTTAGGCGCATTTACCCTAACTTGTACAGGAATATTGCTACAAAGAAAAAAAACAACAAATTAAGCGATTTGGCGTCCGGCCTATGAATAAAAATAGAAATGTGAATGGCCTTTTTGCTACCCTCATTAAAGGAATGATTAATTTAGAATGGGATCAGAATCAGTTTTTTAAATATACGCGAATGACAAAAAACCAGTTCTTATATTTGCATAATCTAATAAAAATTCACATTAAAAAGGATCCCAAGAAGCTGCACATTAAAACAGAACAGCGCTTAATTATGACTTTGCAGTAAGTTATATATAAATACTTTAACAATGATGTAATAAAAGATATGCTGTTTTAGCTACCTTTCGGAAGGGTGTTCTATGCAAGAAATAGCTTGGAACTACCGAGTTGGAAAATCAACAGTGCACAAAATTATTAAGGAAGTCTGTGAAGCATTATGGAATATTCTAAGCCTCACCCAACTCCCCATTCTGACCGAAAAAGATTTTCTCAGAATTTCTAGAGAGTTTTATGAACGCTGGAATATTCCCAACTGCATAGGTGCAGTAGATGGAAAGCATGTGAATATCATTGCACCTAAAAAGTCAGGAAGTGAATTTTTTAATTATAAAAAATCATTTAGTTTAATTCTGATGGCTTGTTGTGATGCCTTTTACAGATTAACAATGGTAGATATTGGAGCAGCAGGTTCCAACCATAATTCAAGTGTTTTTAAACAAAGTGGAATAGGATACTTCCTAATAAACCAACAATTAAATATACCACCATCCAAAAGATTACCCAAGTCGGATATTGTTATGAACCATTTTTTGGTTGCTGATGCTGCCTTTCCACTCCATCCAAACATTGTTAGGCCCTATCCAGGTGCAAATTTAGGGAAAAAAAACATCTGCAACTATAGAAAGTACATTTGGAATTTAAAGCCAAAGGTGGTAGATATTAAAAAAACAATAAATGCTAGTGTGGAAGTAGAGAAGTCAACAACCGTAGTCTTACACAATTTTCTTCAAAACCAAAAAAAGAAATGAATAAATGAAAGGAAATACTGCCTAACTGGTTTTTTTGATTCAATAATTAAAAATGGGGAGTTACAATTAGGGCATCAAAAATTTTTTTAATTTCAAGTCAGTAAGACGACTGGGAGCAAAGAATTCAACTATTTTTGCGGAAAAACCAGCGAGGCCTTCTAACTGATTATCTTGTGTCACCAGTAGAAGGTATTCCTTGGCAAGAGGACTATGCCATTTGAGGATCTCTGCCAACCTAATTTGTTTATTCAAGCAAGCATTTTTTTGTAATATTATTTTAGTTATGTAATCTAGTTACTTAGATATAGTGCTTTTGTTTGGTAAAACTTTTTGCATTTTATGTGGTTTTCATTACAACCTGAAATACCGTTATTATATAGTCAATAATTAAAAAAATTTAAAAAAATATTTATTTTATTTTTTATATATCTTTTGAATTAGATGTTAGTATACTCAGATGCAATAAATATTAAAACAATCTAATTGTGCTAATTTTACTTCTGTGTTCTGATCAACACCTAATAGAAACCTGTCATATTTTTGCTTATCAACAAATAATATTAAAAAATCTATTTCAATACTAAATAAAACTACGTCTAATAATAGAAGATTGATATGGACCTAGCAAATGAGTTATCCTAATTTTTATTGCACAGCAAAACAATTTTTCATTTTATCTTAAAAAAAAACCATGATAAAACAACAGTGTAAAATCATTTATTTATAAAATATGAAATGAAAAAGAGCAAAAAGATAAACATTTTCAACCAACCCAAAAACTTAACTAAATTAATCCTTCTCATCTGCAATTTGCATCAGGAATGGTGCTTTTAATTTTAATTTCTTTTTTTTTGTTTTTTACCTTTAATAGTGATTTCATTATACTAATGGCATAATGGAACTCTGCTTTATTCATTGTGTTTTCCAAATCCGTTGGAATATTCTGCAGAAAAGCTTGTATATTATTTTCCAATGCCGAATAAGAATCCACTAGAATTTCTAGTGGTTCTTTGGCTAAAGTTTTTAAAAGTTTTTTTTTTAATTGTTGCATTTCTTTCTTGTCTCAAAGAGGTGCTTCAGAGTCGTCAAGACTAACAGGTTCTGATTTACTTACATACATGGACTCGTCCGATCCCTGTGACTCTGTAGGTGATAACAAACCAGCACAGTTCACTATCATTTCCTGCCATGAGGAACTCGGAATAGACCCTACAGATTTTGTTTCAATACCAGCTCCTTTTGTTCTAAAAAGATAAAAAATATTTTTAAAATTATTAATAATTA
>JAHBCN010014244.1:0-23033 GCA_019359885.1 Listronotus oregonensis
ACAATTTGAATTTTGTATAGATGAAGATTGGGATATTTATGAAAAATTTAAACTAAAGATGACTTACAAATTCTTAACGCTTGGGCTCGTTTCCGGATTGAACGTTTTGGACTGTGTTCCACAGATAGTCTTACACGACCGATGTTTTCAGGCATTCGTACACATTTCTTTGGTCCTTTATATTTGCCATTGACAGCTGAACCTGTTGTTTTAAATTTACGAACCCATTTCTTTATAGCATGAGCCGAAGGAACTCTGCTATTCGCCAAATTTTTGGAAATAAAGGTAATATCGCGGGAGCGGAAACCCAAAAAGTTATTGTTTAAAAAAAAGTTTTAATTACAAATGCACGTTGCTCACCGACCACTCCCGGGGAAAATTTTAAATGGCATACAGTGAAGTAGGGAGAATGGGCCGATTGACGTCCTCCGCCCCGATGGAGCTTATCATCTTAATATCTCTGACGTAATTAAATATTTAGGTTTTTAGGGGCGTGGCCCATATTCTGTCAAAATGTCAAATGTCACCTGTCAAATGTCAAATGTCATCTGTCACCTGTCATATGTAAAAAACCCTGACTTGGAAAAGGGCCGTTACGCGTAGGATACTTGTGCAAAGACCTACTATTGTTTTTGTGCAAACTCGAAAATTTTAAGATGCCGTTCGGGCGCTATCGACTAAAATCGTTATTTAACCCTGATGATGAGCAAGACGCGCATTTTAAATTTTTTTTAAAAATTAGTGTAATGTCGTACCATCGATTGCGAAAACCGCATGACGCCATCTTTAACCATAAAGGCGCTACAGTTGTTTAAAAATCGCCGAAATTAAAAAAATTTTAGCGATTAGGAGGTAACCCTATAGTAAATTGATCATTGCAGTCTTTGCGCTTTCATCAGACTTACAGGGAAAGATGGTTATTTTACCCCCCCTCAAAATTTTAAAATAATGGCGCCTGTCAGCTGTCAAATGTCATCTGTCACCTGTCATATTTCGCGAACCACGTGACTTAGAACCTGCTTACGTGGATGAAAAAAAATTTTAAGGGGTCCTACGCATGCGTTAAAATAATGGCGTCTGTCAAATGTCATTTGTCAAACGTCAAATGTCAAAAAAAAATTTTTGGGGGCCCCCATTTTTAAGCACCAGGCCTGGGGCGTTTTTTGGGGCTTAGGCGGGGGGGAAGAGCCTTATTATTATATTAATCCTACAATTTTTGAATAGTAAATAATAAAACACTTTTAAAATTTTTTTAAATTAATTTATTTAAACCACATATACAGGGTGAATCAAAAAAAGGCTACATTTAATTTGCTACTAACATTACATAAAATTACAATACACGTTCAATAACATAAAAAACCCCTAAAATTACAAAGATGTATCTAAAACCAAACCAGGGAAATAGGATATTTAATTACAAACTCAACAGATATTTTAGTATGTGATTTAAGTTTTCTCCAAAAAACGTAATTTTATAAAAAAAATTTTTTAATTTTTGCTGCAGTAAATCGCTTGGTACTTTAAATTCTTTTTTGTTAATAAAAGTTTTTACAGGTGAGTCAATGTTAACATATTCAATTATTCCAATCTTAATAGGAAACATATAATAGTCAAATTTTAAACCATTTATAAAAAGATACCTTAAAAAAACCCCCTTTTTTCGCAAGTCAACATTATATTCATGTAACCATACAATGTCTTTTCAGGAATATCTTTCAAATCATTTTTCTTTGTTTTTTCAGATAAAGGGTTTGTTAAATTACGTTCGAATTTGTCAAGAGTCATCGTGCTAATGATACTGCATCACTATGTCTAATCAGTTTTTTCAATGATATCAGTTTCTTTAACTCTTCAAGAATACTTATAATCTCGTTTTCATGATTTTTAAAACCAGCTACCTTACTTGCCATTAACAATGTTTAAGGGTGGGGGCCCCCACATGTTTGGGGTTTTACATTTGACGTTTGACAAGTGACATTTGACGACGCCATTATTTTAACGCATGCGTAGGACCCTTTAAATTATGTCTCATCCACGGCAGGTTCTAAGTCACGGGTTTTCCCCCAAACTGACAGGTGACAGGTGACATTTTACAGCTGAGGGGGGCCATTATTTTAGTATCTGTGTAGGACGCTAAAATAACCATCTTAGTCTCACATGTAAGCCTGATGTTAAAGCGCAAAGACTGCAATGATCAATTTACTATAGGGTTACCGTCCAAATCGCTAATTGATGAATTTCGGCGATTTTTAAACAACTGTAGCGCCTTTATGGTTAAAGAGGGGGTCATGGGGTTTTTTGCTATTCGATAGGTACGACGTTACACTAATTTTTTTAAAAAAATTTTAAAACCCCGGGGGCTTAGACTCATCATCAGGGTTAAATAACGATTTTTTGCGATAGCGCCCGAACGGCATAACTTAAAATTTTCGAGTTTGCACAAATCAAAAAGTAGGTTTTAGCACAAGTATCCTACGCGTAACGGCCATTTTCCAAGTCACAGGGTTTTTTTACATATGACAGGTGACAGGTGACATTTGATATTTGACAGGTGACATTTGACATTTGACAGATAGTATTGACCACGCCCTAAATAACGTCACACAAGATTCCTAAAAAATTTAACTACGTCAGAAATATTAAGATGATAAGCTCCCCGGGGGACGGAGGCACGTCAATCGGCCTTTCCCCCCCACTAGTGACAGAAAATTTCCAAAAACAATCCATAGCCAACTATGCATACTTACGGAATAACAACATTATCAAAACTTCCCGCTCCCGGGGACCACCTTGTATGACCTTCACTAAGTCTAATTGGTTTAGGAATTCATTAAATAACATATTATTTTACATCAGTAAAATAATAAATATATTAAAAAATTAGTTTACCTAACGTAAAAATAAAATTTAATATTTAAAATACAATTCTATGATATTGCCTGTAAATACAAATTAAATTTGAAAAAAAATATAATGTAATGTAATAATGTTCTTCTTTGTTTTAGCATGTCAGTTTTACCCACAAGGAGAGTACCTAAGATTTGTACGAGTACCTGAAAATCTAAAAGTTGGCGAAGAAGTATTACGTGTAGATGTATATCCAAGAAATAACCTAAATCTTCTACCAGTGGATAAAGTAAGTACCTAAAATAAAAGAAGATTACAGTACCTACCAAAATTTATGTGCAACTATTTATGTTTATTATTTTTTTTTTTGATAAATTAATATTAAAATTTAATGAATAATATTTTTGTAACAAAATTATTAAGGCAAAAACGGCCAACGGAAAGCATCAGTAATGTTTATTCAAGCTAATTTTAGCCAAAACTAACCGAAACTTGCTTATTACTTACTTAGTTGAGGACTAATTTAATAATGCTTTTAGCCAAAGAGTTACTCTGATATTCAGCACCTGGTGAAGTATTAGGTTGAAAGTCAAGTGAAGGAAAACTCATTGAAAAAATCCAGAAAAATTATGTTTTCGAGGTTACTGAATCCGAATCCGGCATTTATTTACACTTTGAATCTATCTATATGCATATATTTTTCCAGATTTTCCCATGGCTTTTTTTCCACTTCAGATTTTAATTTGCCGACCTCGAAAACATACGTACAAATTTTTTCAGATTTTTCTAATAATTGTAACATTTTTATTCCATAAACACTTTAAAATAACCTTGAAATGAGCTTGGATAGCCTTTGGGATAGATGTAAATAAGATTCGGATTTTTTTGACCTTGAAAACATATGCATAAATATTTCCAGATATTTCTTATGGTTTTTTCTTCACTTGACCTTCAAATGACCTTGAACCTGAAGTAATGAAGGATAACTAACTCTCTCATCGTAATCATCGACCTCAAAAACCCCACCTAACCGCTTTCGGCGTTCCCGCGGTAGATCAAAAATGTTAATCTGTGTAATTAAAACTAATAGTAACTCTTTTGATCCCAAAGAATTAAGAATAAATAAAAAATACATATATAAGATTTTAAAAATTTCTACGTTAAAAAAACAAAATTTATTTTCAGTGAATATAAATCCGCAATTAATTACTTTGAAAATAGGCCAAACAACTGACCAAAGGTACGCGTAACACTTTAGCTGTTACTTATCTAAGTATATAAAAAAGGATAAAAACTGCTTTATAATTTATTAATTAAAAAATGTTAGATGTTACAGACAATATTAATGTAAGTATTGTGAGATTAGTTACACGCATACAAATTTTAGTTTACAATACCCACATAAATTTAATGCCACTTAAGTTACAGCTTTGTTATGCGAAGCGAAAATAACTTATTAATAATTTTTTATTGGCTACTTTTAAAGTACCTAATAAACTTCGTAATTAGTTTAACATCATTAAATTACAATTTCCTAAAGATGACTTTATTATAACATATTAAATATAATATTATACCGATAAATTTTTTAATTGAAAATATTTTTATTCTAATTATATTTAAATTTCTGCAAAACATTATTTATATGACGCATTTACTATTAATCACTTCTTATAGAGTAGGTCAGAAATTTGGGTCACTTTAATAAAATTCTTCCTAATATTAAAAATTAAAAATTGCTTAAAATAGAAACGTTTGGAGAAATCTTATGTCAAGTTCTTCAAATGATTATCTTATAGATGTTAAAAAAAGAAGTTTTGTATTTTTATGGTATTTTTTATTCACTTTTTAAGTTAAATTAAAACAAAAAAAAAGAAAATAATCATAATAGCTTTGTTTTAATTTATTTACACCTATTTTATTTCTTTTAAGTGACCAACAAAAATTGCTGATGGCCTACGTTTTTAATAACCTTGTTAATTGAGTAACCTTTTTATTATTTTTTTGCTTAATATTCTTTTTTTTATTAAAATAATAATTAAGGTTCCTTTTTTAATAAAATTTAAAACTTAATGTTTTTGTCGGTATATGTATGTTAAGAAAAAAGAGTAAATAAAGAGGTAATTCTCTGTGTTTGACTATTTTCTTTTAGAAATCTGTTGCTTTATAAATAAACGATAATTAAAAATTATGCTTTGAAATTACAACTGCCATTTTACACTAACCAACAAATGCCCTTATATCTATTTAAAATAAATCTTATTACACAATGATTATATCGTATATCGTATTCTTCTTCAAGTGCCTTCTCCATTCAATAAAGATCGGCAACAATTCTGGCAAATTCGTCTCTGTCTTGGGCTATTCTTAGCAGGGAATTTAAATCTAAGCCTGTCCAATCCCTTATGTTTTTTAGCCAAGAGCACTGTCTACGTCCAGGACCACGTTTTCCCTCAATCTTGCCCTCCATAATCAGTGGCAAGAAACTGTACTTGTCCTGCCTTATGACATGGCCAAGGTAAGCAAGTCTTTCTTTTTTTTATGGTCTTGAGAATTGTTCGGCTCTTGTTCATTCCATGTAGGACCTCTTGATTGGTGATATGGTCGGTCCATGGAATGCGCAGCATTCTGCAGCATACTGGCATTCTGCAGCATACTGCTGACTTTTAGCGTCCAGGCCTCGACTCCGTATAGTATCGTGAAATACACATAACATCTAACAAAGTTAAATCTTATGTTTAAATTGAGTGTTCTATCTGTTAACAGGTTCCGCATTTTAATAAAGTTGGCTCTACCTTGCTCTATGCGGGATCTAATTTCTATCTCAGGATTTAGATCCACGCTACGCCCACTTCCTAGGTATTATTTTGTGACGTGCTCTATTGGTGTATCGTATATATTTATGGTGATTTTGTTATTCGAGTTGCGACTTATTTGCATGATTTTTGTTTTGAGATATTAATCCTTAGTCCCATTGCGTCACCGGAAGTCGATATGCTGTATATTAGCCCTTTAAGACTGTTTGCGATTATCACTGTGTCATGGGCATATTTTAGATTGTTTACGAGTTTCCCATTGACTTTCAGACCGTCTTCTGTCTCGTCCAAAGCGTTTTGGAAAATAACTTCTGAATACATGTTAAAAAGCATGGGACTAAGTACACACCCTTGTCTGACACCACACCCTATAGGTACGATACTTGTTTCGGTGTTTTCCAGTTTGACAGATGCCACTTGCTGTTTATAAAGATTCTGTACGATTTCTAGATCTTGGGCATAGACACCTTTTCTTTTTAGCAGTACTAATAGTGTGGTGTGATTGACACATTCGAAAGCTTTAGTATAGTCTATGAAGCACAGATATACACCCTTCTGTTGATCTCTGCATTTTTGCAATAAGACAGACAGTGCGAACAAGGCCTCCCTGATACCCAGTCCTTCACGGAAACCAATTTATAATTCGCTTACAACTTGTTCGCATTTTCTAAGAATGCGCCTATGAATATTTTTTAAGAACACCTTTAACACCTGGCTCATTAGGCTGATCAATCGGAATTCTGCGCACTTCCGTGCCCCAGGCCTTTAAGGTATGGGTATAAAGGTTGTTTTAAACAATTACGAGGAATGTAACCTGACTTATAGATATCATTAAATTATTGCACCAAAATGTGTATGTTTTTGTCCTCTATAAGTTTTAGAATATCGGGGCAGATGTCATCTGGACCGGCTGCTTTTCCAGTTTTTATCTCGCTTAGTGCTTTTTGAACCTCAGAGTGGAGTATGTCTGGTGCTGTCCCCGTCAGACCTTGACTGCGGAAAGGCGGACTATTGCTTTCAAATAGATTAGCTACATATTTTGCCCGTACCTCCCTAAGTTCGTCCTCATTTGTGATTTGTTTGTTGTCTTGGTTAAGTACATGGGTAGAGACTGGGTATTTCCGGCTACCTGTTATTTCCTTGACTTTCTTATGTAGGTTGAGAAGATCGCGTTTTTTATATAGTTCTCCACTTCTTGGAACCTTGCTTTCATCCATGATTCCTTTTCTAGTTTTTCTTCTAGTAAGTTTTTAGGTTTTTCTATATTCATCTGCGTTTGTGTAAATTTTTTATAAATAAACATAATCATAACAACAATTAATTTTTACACAGGGTATGCAAAAAAAGAATAAAAGTAACTAATTCTGCTATATGGTCAATCCCAAAAATAGAAAATACTATAAAATATTCATTAAAACTATTTTGGTATTCGCGCGAGTGCGAAGTCCATAAAGCATCCCGTTTTGTTCCATCTGGACAGGAACATTTAATTTTGTTCCTGCCTTCATCCCCAGTATCTGGTCTGTGGTACTGGCTGTCTTTTAGGTTTTTTCTTTTCCTTTAAACTCCAGTGGTAAAATATTGCCTGCAGTAAAAAAGGAATTTATTTAAATTAAATAAAAATTGAATTTATCAAAGCAATTTTTTTGGTATGGTTTTGGTATTTGTTTAAATAAATTCACCAATTTATTAAATATGTTTATCATGATTTATTTAAAACAAACAAACATTTATTTTGTATTTATACTTCTTTACGAACAAAAGTTATATGCAAATAAATATTTGTTTGTATATTTATTTAAAGGGCATCGGGACCTATTTAAAATGAAAAAAATGTTATCTATTTTACCTTTTGGTTTTGTTAATCTGGATATTTTTTATTTAAAAAACTATTTTCTTAAAGCTTTTAATATTTGATATGCGCAATTTTTTGGTCGAAGTTCCATGCTTCTGCTATTACCATTTAAAACTGTGGAAGTCTGTGTTTTGTATTGATTAAATTACATGATATGTATATATATATAATATATATATATATTATATATATATATATATATATATATATATTTTATATATATATATATATATATATATATTATATATTAAATATTATATATTATTATACAAAAAATGAATAATAAAGAATCAATATTTGTTTAAGGGAGGTAGATAATTTTTAGCACTTCTTTTATAATTTTAAAACTAAAATCAATGTTATTTAAAATTATTTTGAGATACTTTACAAACTATATCTAATTTACCTAATACCAATTAAGTTTATTTACTTTAAAAAGTTGGAAATAAATGACCAAGATCATTTTTTTTTTTTTCTGTAAAATTCCCTCATGGAAAACGCTCAAACACAAATCTACACTAAAAAGAAATATAAAAACCGAAAACGAGTTTCAAAGCCTGTCCGGACAAAATTTTTTTGGCATCATTTTTTTTTTTTCATATAAAATGCCCAGTGTTTGACTGTTTTCACTATTTGTTTGATCTAACTGTTCATTTTTCTTAAAAATTATATGGCAAGATTTTTATTATTATTATTTGTATCCTAAAATTATTTGAATAAACAAATTTTGTTTACTTCAAATAAAAGAAAATATTTTCTTAACTTAATAAAATGAAAGCTTTTTTTATTTGATACAAGGCTAAAAATGTCAAACAAATGACTTTAAAATCCCACAACGGGAACTTATTTGGATCAAAAAGAGAATATTTAGTATAGGAAAGAAATTTTTCAAGCAAATAAATAAAAATCAAATAAATATCTAGAAGGGATCTCTACTTTCTTTTTTCAGTGTGTTAAGGCTTTAGGTTTTCTTAGTCTACTTTTGGTAAAATAAATATGTAACTTACAAATTTAAATGAAACATAAAAAGTTGTTTTTAGAAAATGCAGATTTATTTTTAACATGTATTTAATTCAGCTTACTGGAAAATTTTATAGTTAAAATAAATAACCCAGTATACCCTAAGAACAAAGATTAGTGCAAATAAAACAGTGCTTTTAAATTAAATACACCAAATCGATTTACTTTTTTTTTGGCGTCATAGAGTTTTTTTCTGCTGATTAACAAAGATTGATCTTAGCTGTAAATACATCGCTTGTTGCAGAATTAAATTTTCTTTGTTCGCTGACACGTGAATTAAAAGCTTTTAGCGAAATAACCTGTATGTTATGTATTAAACTTATAACTTTAAATATGTCAAATATTTTTATTGTAAAATAAACGGGATCCTTGTAAAGAACTGCTTTATATATCAAATAATTGCAATCCTTTTTTTTTCAGAATGAAGATGTTAACTACTTTACTTACCGGGATATTAACAGGACTTCAGTTTCACTATTATTAGCAAAATCTCTTGAAGATTTAGTTGATTCGAATACACCAAGAAATGTTCTCAAGTTTAAGCTAAGTTGTGATTTTCTCGATGGAGAGGATACCGTAAGTACTTTTTTATGGTGACATTAACTTGCTTTTTAAATTTTTAAACTACATAAAATATTTTTGTACTTGCTTTTAGTTTCTATTGAATATTGCCCAAATTATCAATTTTTCTTTAGGACCTTAATAATATTTACAGAAAATGCATTTAATTTTAATTTTGTGATTACCAGATTGTTTCAGCAAAAAACGACGTTTAATTATTTAGTTTCCTTTTAATATGAATACGAAAATATCCACGGCTTACGCAGTTACCTAGACGCCCATAGCTCAAAAACGCCTTGGCCTGGTGCTTAAAAGGTTTTTACATACAGGGTGTAAAAAGTATGATGCTTACGATTTTAATGGGCAATAGTGGAGCTTAAAAAAAGCCAAAAACACATGTGTCAAAAGTTACTTGTTTTCGAAATATGGCTTGTCAAAGTTAAAACAATTTAACAACACCGCGCCCGCTTCACAAATTGAGTCAAACATCAAACGTTTTTTGCGAGGTTTTACATTGTTACAGTTTATTTAGAAATATGTTTATTTCCATAAATGCGGCTGGTGCATAAGAGCTGCAGAGCCTCCAAAAATATTAGAAAATATTAAAACTGACTTTTGACAATTTATTTACATATTTAAATCGGAAATAAATTTAAGTTAAAAAGAATAAATTTTTGTTTGGCCAATTTTTTTTTTTTTTTTGGACGGTATGCCGCTCTTAGGGTACAAACAGAGTGGAACGACGAGGCTAGAGGCACAGCGACGAGGTAAGTGACGATATAAGCGACGCGACAGAACACATGCACATAGTGAGGAAGCAGAAGTTGCGATTTATTGCTTTGATTTTCCAAAGTCAATTCAGTATAAATGTTCACCGACAGTGAAGACGAAATTTTATTTGATAATGCCGCGCTTCGCGTGTTAGTAATAGGTAGTTTAGACAGAACTTACTCTGTACATCCCATTAATGGGGAGCGCAAACGGTTTGGGCAGTACCATACACTATTTTTTGAACTCAAGCAGCACCCAGACCGATTTTTCGAATATTTGAGAATGGATATTGCCACTTTCAACTATATTTTAGAGAAAGTGTCTCCATCTCTACAAAAACTGGACAAACTACAATAAGCAACCTATTGGACCGGAAGAAAGATTGGTAATTACTTTAAGGTAAGTTGAATGTATAATGTTCTTGTAGAAAAACACATAATATATTATAAAACTCAAATAGCTCATTTAACAAAACAATCTTAAACACTGAAAGAAATGAACTAAAAATGTATGTAATCTATTTTAACAAAAATAAACTAAGAGATATTCAGGTAATAAAATGAAGCACACTGTCTGGAAGCAAAAATTCAGTAGGTGTTGGCGTCTTGGTTCGTATGATAATTGAAAGTTTGCATCCCTTGATTCATTTGATCAGTATAGCGATAGCCATAAGCATATCTTTGGACAAGGTCTTGAACGCTATTCCTGAACTGCAAAATGTTGTTGTCCGCAATTTTTCTTACGTGTGGAAGTAAACTCTTAAAAAATGCCATATGATCATCATCCTCATTGGTTTCTCTATTTTGCTCTCTTTGCTCTGATGAACTCCAATTTCTCTTTTTCTATGGCCACTAAAGCGTCAACATGATTTTTCTTTTACGGAGTCTGCTTTTCAAAACTGTTCTCGGTTCAGCAAAATGACTGGACGAGTCCTCAACAATTTGTGAGGAAACAGAAGTAGGTGTCGCTGGCTCGACGTTGACGGTATCTTGCACTTCGTTGATTTCGTCTATTGTTTCCGTCTCTACTCTATCATCATCAGAATTTACAACAGATTGCATGTCCGTAGCAAGTGATTCATCCTGAGAATCTACCAAATTTCCCGTCGATAGTCGAGGCTTAAACTGATCTTTTAAGAATAGCAAACTTTTAAAATGGGGCCAGTGGGATTTAGTTGCAATGTCTCCTGGATCGCCTGACCGTGGAATCGGAATTTTTTTCAGTTCCCTTCGAAAATAATCCCTTAAATTTTTCCATTTTGTTTGGGCCGCTTTCACTGGAAAAAAAAGTGTAAGTAAGTCAGTAAGAAAAGTAATATTTTTGACATTGATTTTTATTGTCAAAAGTGGATCATTTTAACATCAAAAATAGAATATCAGTGCTAAAATGAGGTTTCATTTTATAACTTGTGTTAAAATAGGTTTTTGTTTAGCATTCTAATGACTGTCAATAATAGACGGAGATATAGTGACAGATTTTGGGACACGATTTTCTGAGGACTATATTATACGTATATCCTTATGCTAATAATGTATGAATTAAAGAGTTCTCATGGGTTCTTTATATTCAAAATATATTTTAAAAAATGTTTGCTATGAAAAGGGCACTTGGGCATGCGCAATCGGTATGCCATTTTTTCTTAAGCAGTTTTATAACAAGAACTTGTTGTGTTCCCTTTATTGAAATACAAAATCAGGTGGCTTTGGGTTTGCCATTGGCATACCCAAACGTTATGCCAGTGATTTTCCGAGAAATTTACTTTGAATTTCATAACAAAACACATGGCATCCTAAATACGATCACATGATTTTCGAACAAAAGATGAATCATTTTGAATCACTTTTGTTGTTGTATTGCTATTCAGCAACGTCTAATTTTTTTATTGCAGATATTTAGCTGCAGGGGAATCTTTCAAAAGCTTATCATTCACTTTTCGCATGGGAGCTACTACGGTTGGATCAATTATTAAAGAAACTGTTAACGCTATAGGAATACAGCCAATACACTTGCCAGTTCCAACACAGGATGATTTCATTAAAATCAGTGAGGATTACATGAACATTTGGAATTTTCCCAACTGCTTAGGTGCATTGGATGGGAAGCACGTAAAAATTAAATGTCCCAGCCATTCAGGAAGCATGTTCTTTAATTATAAAACATTCTTTTCGATCGTTCTTCAAGCAGTCTGCGATGTAAATTATAGATTTACTGTAATAGAAGTGGGAGGATATGGACGACAATCCGATGGGGGCACGTTTCAAAGTTCGGCTTTGTATAAATTACTTTCAAAGAAGCAACTAAATGTACCAACTGAACAGTGTCTACCACATACGCAAATTCGCATGCCATTTGTTTTCATTGCTGATGAAGCATATCCACTGCAAGAAAACTTGCTTAAACCATATAGTAGACAAACTCTGAATCCTGAAAGGCTGTACTTTAACCAGCGATTGTCTAGAGCTAGGAAGACGACTGAATGTTCATTTGGTATATTGTACGCAAAATGTAGAATATTATCCAAAGCCATAGAAACAGACGAAAAACTCGCCGACATTATAATTAAGACAATTTGTCTTTTACATAATATCATCATGGATAAAGAGGGTTTTGAAAGGCATTTGAAATTAATCACAGAAACGGCTGCGAACAACAATTCTGCAAGACCAAATTGGAACGCAAGAGGTCGGGTTCCCAATCAAGCAACTTTTATTCGTGACACATTTAAAGATTACATAAATGCTTTCCCTGTTCAATATCAGTGACATTGTATATAAAATATATATTACTAAATTTACTTGCCTGTTATTCCACATTCTGTAGCTACTTCTGCCCAAAGTTCATCTAATACATAGCGGTTTCTATGATCTGGATGAGAAGCATTCCATAATGCACGTCTGTTGAACACGGAGATTATTATATTCATTTGTTCAGCCATTGTATATGTAGTACGTACACTATTCAGGCCACTTTACTTGTCAAAACTTGAAAAGAATGCAGCTGGAACGTCCAGTGTCAACGCGACAATAAATCTAATTTTTATCTCGACGCGTATCCCTCGCATGTCTCGTCGCTTACCATTGCGTCAACCTCTTTACTATGTTTGGCTTCATTAACATACGCGATGAAATAAAGCCGCCTCGCTTACCTCGTCGCTGTGCCTCTAGCCTCGTCGTTCCACTATGTTTGTACCCTTATGTATCATTTTCCTGCGCAAAAATTACGTTTTTTTTTACTTTTAATTTATTTAAGGGTTTTATTAATATGTAAAAAAATTATTGTACTTACCACAAAATTAAGCTGAATATTTATTTTAAAAACACAAAATGGTATGTTTTTAAAAAGCACTTTTTTATTTTGCTTAAAGAATAAAAAGTCTCTTATTATACAAAAAAAAAGAAACAGTTACAGTTGAGTTTAAATAAGTTGATCAAAATGTCGTCCTCTAGTTTCTGCCCCAAGCCTTAACGAACGAACGACGAACCCCGTTTTTGCGTTTTTTTAACACTCTCCTTTTTCGCTGTGAAAATCTTTTACGGTATATTTGTGCTGCTAGATTAGCATTTTAGTTTGCTTCGCCCTAAATTAAAAACATATCGGCATATTACCGATTTTAACTGCAACGCACGTAATAAAAAACGGACAAAAATACCCTGACTTAACGGACATCACGCTACTGGTAGCGCTGTTGCCAATTGTCTTTTAAATTTTTAACTGGGGAAAACATTATAATTTTTTTTTATTTATATACTAAAACATTTTAAACTTAGTTTATTAGCAATTGAATTTACGATGAGCGAATAGGACAAAAGTTGCTAATTATGAAGCTTTCAAGAAATAGTTGTTACCAAAGTTCGTAACTTTAATATTGTTTAGACAAAAATCTGTTAAGTTTTGGCCCATATGTCACATGAACTCTTTGACGTGTTTTGGCTCCACTATCGCCCATTAAAATCGTTAGCATCATACTTTTAACACCCTGTATAACGCCCAATTGACAATTAGTGTAAGATTTAATAAGATAAAAACAATAAAATAAAATATCAAACATTAGGTTAAACCAGTAGATCTTTAAATTTACATATAAAGCTAAAATTACGCAACTATTTATGGTGAACATTGAAACAAATAATAAACAAAACCTATCACATATTTACATTTTTAACTAAAATCTGTTCATTTTTATTTAAAAATGATGCCGACATGCAGTAACCATGGCTACAAAAGGAACTGAACAATGGGGAGACCTGTTCTTCATTTGTTTATGCATACGATGTCCAAACGAAAATTTTTAAATTTTTGCAATTATTAATGGGTTGCGTAATGAGAAACCTATGGTACAAAATAAAACCAGGGTAAAGTTTTTAAATTGTGTATTTTTATTTTTTATGTTGTCTCTTTTACTCACAACTTAACACATTAATGTAAATAGTTTGAAAATAAAAATCATTTCGGGTGGGTACTATAAACAGTAAAAAAAACTAAACAATAATTTGTTGGTTTTAAAACTTTTTTCTATCTAGTTTTATACTAGAAAATCAAAAAATTGTAAAGGATCTCTATTGTTTGTCATATTTCCGACAGAATCCAAAGCAAAATATTTGACAACATTGGTATCGCTTAGGATCAAAAAAAGCAGTCCAAAAGGATCCTTAGGCTATTTCCCAATATATAAATTAGGATTTTTGTAGTATATTGAGATCTCTAGTTGCTTAATCTTAGGCAACCAAGATAATAATAATACTTTATTGGTGCTTATACACAATAGTATTTACACATGTCACTAAGGAAAAAACAAAATAGTATTAAAAAAACATAGTACAAACTAAAAATTAAGAAAAATGGCTTGACAAAAAAAAACGTTAAAACAATTACAAATGTAAAACAACGTAACTACATTTCAGCGTAGACAAACAATATGTTAAAAACGGCAATTCAAAAATTATTTGTAATCGTAGAAGGCCTAACTGATAAGGAAATCATTTATTTTTTTCCTTGTACTGCCTTTATTGGCAGATTTTTTATGTGAACGGAAAGTTTATTATAAAATTTAGTGGCCAGATATCCCGGACCATCCTGACACCTCTTTAGACGCCAAAGAGCCGGCATCAAACTCTGCGAATTGCGCGTATTGTAGGAGTGTACTTCTTGATGTCGGGTGTATTCATCGAAATGCTGTTTGACGAATATAAGATTTTCCAGTATGAAAAATGATGGCAGAGTTAGTACCTTAAGGTCTACAAAAGCACCCCTACAATCAGCCCCATATGGCAAGCCAGCAACAATCCGAACAACCCTCCTCTGCATCCAGAAAACCCCTGCAGCACCGGAGCTATGCCCCCACACAATAATGGCGTAACTCATTAAAGAGTGAAACAGTAAAAATAGGTATGCCTCAAAACATCTAGAGTCACACAATCGGCAAGACCACGCAGCAGGTACGCACCTGTGGCCAACCGCGAAGCCCTGAATCGAGGTATACACCAAGGAACTTGACGTTTGCCTCAGTTAAATGTTTCGGCATGTCCCGCAACGAAAAAACTAAGGATTGCGTCTTTGTGGCAATTAGATATAGCTTGTTACATGTAAACCAGGATTCGGCCCTCAAAAAAGCCTCACGCGAACACTCCAGAGCCTCAGTACAATCCCTTCTGGCGCAGGAAAAAGTTGTGTCATCCGCAAACAGGGTATAGTGGACAGATGTGTCAAACTGTGGTAAATGATTTATATAAATAAGAAACAAAAGAGGCCCCAGAACAGAGCCCTAAGGCACTCCCACATTTATTGCCCTCTTTGAAGACTCTACACCAGCCACCCGCACAGTCTGAGTTCGACCGGATAGATAGCTCCTCAATAGAGATATGGTATTTTCATCAATATTGTAACGTTTAAGCTTTTGCAAGAGTATTTCGTGCGATACACAATCGAAAGCCTTGCTCAAATCACAGAAGCAACTAGACACAAACTCCCGGTCCTCAAATGCCATGCAAACAATAGACACCAGATCCAGAATTGCGGAAGATGTGCGGAGTCCCTCACGGAAGCCAAACTGCTGAACCGAGAGCAGCTCGTTACCTTCGAAGAAATTACACATTCGAGAGGCCAAGAATTTCTTAAAAATCTTTGAAAATATCGGCAGCAAAGGAATAGGCCTGTAGTTGCTGATATCACTACTGTCACCCTTTTTAAAAATCGGAATTACTACGGCTTGCTTATGGACAGAGGGAAAGATATTTTCTTCTATACATAAGTTTATCAGCTTGGTAAGAGGAATTATAATTAGGTTTTTTACCATTTTTATCAACTCTACTGTCAAGCCAAATTTATCTCTGCTTTTTTTATGTTTTAGGCTGTTAATAATATCCCTTATTTCATTAAAAGTAGCATCTGTAATGGCAAACCTGTCAGAAGGCAATTCACGTTCAGTATTTTCCACATACAACAAGCAGGATTTGAGGAGTTCCTTATCAATAAGTCATTCGCTGATTTTCTTGCTTCCTTGATAGTTCCTCGATAAATAATTTTATGTGATCTTATTACGTGCTTCAGTACCCGAGGGCCGTTGTCCCTGTAAGTCACTTAAGAAATGTAAGGTGTCACGCATCTTCTCAGCTCATTCGTAAACCAATTACTGTGGATTTTGATCATTTCTCTTATAATATGTTTTCTCCAAAAGGACTTATCATAAGCGAGTGAGATCCTTTCACAAAACAGAGAAATTTGCATGACCGACATAAGCATTTCAACAAAATCCCAGTTTATGTCTTCAACCCTGAATAAAAGAGTTTTTTCCAGTATAGTTAAAGGTCTGCAGATAACTTTCTTACACCCCGAATCCCTGATAGGATCGGAACACCAAACTGCATCAGCTGCCCAAGATGGTCCGACAACGTTATTAAATAGCGAAGTCTACATTATTAGTACCAAAGTTGAAAATACGCTGTCTAGGCAGTTTTCTTGTACATTTAAAGTTGGGAAACCAAATGATTCTAGTATACAGCATAGTTAAGTGCATTCTCCGACCAAAATGAACATTAAAATCTCCGGCAATGATTATTTTTATGGCCAATAATATCTATGGCACTCTCAATGATATCCAAAAAGGTGTTAACGGAGCCAGATGGCGGTCTGTAGACTAAAATAACATAAATTTTAATTGTTTTTAAAAATGTACAACAGACCTTAGCAGTTCCTTCTACAGTCAGTGCCCCCAAGTCAGAAATTATATTAAAATTAAAATTGTGGTCCAATAGAGTAGCTGCACCTCCACCTCTGCTACTGGATCGACAGGCCCTGTAGTATGTAAACCCAGATTTTACGGTATTCTGGAATTTTTTGCGACAGCCAGTGCTCGCTTACACAGAGACTGTTTACAGACTTGTCCAAAAGAAACGCTTCTAATTCATTTATTTTATTATTAGTTGATTGCATATTTTGGTTAAATAGTCTTATTTCTCTTGGTTATTTGTTTTTAAAAAGACTAACACCAACCTTCTTTATTGTGCAGTCAACCACTGAATTAGCGTTTGTGCCAATTTTATTTGCTAACTCACTGTTGCAAGAGTTCGCCTTGCTCGAAAAAATTATTGATTGGAAGTCGTATCAATTTGTTTGACTCTAAAAGGTGTGGGTGGTGGATATCCTTTTGGGAATGTGGATATTTTAGGCATCCAATCATCATTCTTTCCTAAGAGCTTATTTAAGCGTTCGACAAATGGCGATGTAACAGTCTTTTTCAAATCCTGTGGATTACTCGTGGAATAAACAAATTTCGAGCAGATATACATTAGATAAAATAGATAAAACCTGCACCCTAAAATTTTTGACTCCAAAAAAAGCGTTTACTATTGCATTTAAAATTTATTTTATATAATCAACCGTGGCAATTCCCGGTTATAGCATGATACTTTTTTCATTACACTCTGATTTCAGTATCTAAAATAAGTTTAGTTATTTTTTCAAGGTAACTATACGCTATTTTTTGACTCGTTCATCGATGGTTAGATCTGGTAGTTCTAGTTACCCAAAAACTTAAATAGTTTTCTATTAATTCTGACAAATGACTGAAAACTTAAAATTTAAAAGGATTTGTGGCCATTTTGGTATGCCGTGCAACAAAACAATTGACTGTTTAAATCTTCCACAAAGATGGGATTAACATAAGTTAAAAATAATTTTATACATTAGCATAGTTAACAGACACATTACCAAATCCTAGAGTCTCATAGCGATGTAGTACAAGAACGCGGTCAACCAGGAGAAGTTTTAAAAAAATATTTTACATAATTTTCAATGTTTATACCTCTTTAATATACCAAACTTGTAAATAAATATACCTAGAACCAAAAAGTTTTTTTTTGATACCATATAATAAAGAATTTATCTGACTCTATGCATCGGTAGTTATCCGTTATGTTCATGTTAAGTAACCGAGAAAAAAATGGAATTATTTAATTATCACTAAAATTTTTGGGGCAAATGAATAATAAAATTTATAGTAAAATGAGATGTTTATTTTTTTATAACTGTTATGAAAATTAACTCACTAGTATACTAACAGTAAAAGATTTTTTAAAGAAGGTACCAACCTGAAATTTTGCTTTTTCTATTATGGCGATGAACCACTGACTGATTACAAAAAATAGCTGTCCTGTGTATTTTGGTAGAATTTTAAAGAATACTTAGAAAAATGATTTAAATTTAAAAAAATACTATCTAATTACCATACGAGTATACTAACAGTAGTAGGTATTTAAAAATGGTATATATCTTTACTTTTACTCGTTGTGTTACGGTGGTGAATTACTAGCTGAGTACGAAAGATAGCTGTCTTGTGTATTTTGGTAGAATTTAAAAGAATACCTAAAAAAGTAATATTTATTTAAGAAAAAGGTATACTACTTAATTAACTCAGGAGTTGACTAGTAGACTAACAGTAAAATGTATTAAAAAAAGATATCCATCTGCACCTTTACTCGTTGTGTTATGGCGATGAATCACTAGCTGAATACGAAAAATAGCTGTCTTGTGTATTTTAGTAGAATTTAGAAAAATATATAAAAAAATAATTTAATAAAAAAGAACACTATCTAAATTAACTTACAAGTATACTATAGCTTGTCTGCCGGCTGTAAAGCTACGAAAAATATTTTAGGAATGCAGACAAAATATAATCAAGGTTGTCAAATTCATTTACTAAGTTTCATCGGTTTAATATAAATTATTACCTGTAGCTGCTGTAACTTCTAATTTTACTAAAACTTCTTTAGGATTTAAAATAATATTAATTAAAATAAATTTTAGTTTATATATTATTATTTAATTAATATATTAATTATATCTATATAATTTTGGCATCGGTTAAATGATAATATTATTTAAACTAAGAAATATGGCAACAGGTTAAAAGAACTTCTCCCTTCTTACGAATATTGCTCTTGCATCTCTTTTCAACTGACACTCCGGAAGAGCGAAAAGTATAATCATATGATGAATGTTGACACGCCCCCGAGAACTTGTTATGACCAGTGTCGCAGATTAGAAAACCTCGGCCGAATATTGTTGATTAAATTGACGACTTTAATTTTGGCATTATGAGACGTACTTTTAGGGTTGCCATCCGTGCGGGTTTCCCCGGATTTGTCCTAGTTTAGAGGGCATCCGGGGAGCGTCCGGCCGGAGCTTCATTTGTAGTCCGGGTTTAAAAATTTAATTGAATTGGCGTTTTATTTTAAGAAAAAAAAATTCTAACTGATTATTAAAACAATTTGTAACAAACCGTAATAATATTCTGTTTTGTTAGGTACATTCAAAATGATGATAAAAGATGACTAAATTTAATTTTAAGGTCTGAGAATAAATAAAAAAGTGATTTATGACATTTTAACTTTTTTTTGTTACACTGACTATGTTTAAAAAACATGTCCGGCCTCTGGGCTCTAAAATCCGGGGTTTTCACGCGTTTTTTCCCAGTTGCCAAATTTTAGAGATGGCAACCCTACGTACTATTAAAAAGTTTTATATAGGGTTAAAACAGGTATGTAAATATAATTACATACTTAAAACATATGAACGGGTACCAGATATCTACGCCATCTGCTGACCCAAGGGGGAAGCATACTTCTCTCAACCTACGGTTTTACTGATTTGTTAACTAATACTAGGATTTTTATAAATATTCACCTTCAACTAGCTTATCTGATGAGATCTGATATAGATCGAAACTGGTCACAAGATGTCGTTGAGTGAAATCTCTACAAAGTTAGTTTGTAAATTAACTACACTATAATTATGTACTTATTAAAATTAATAATTTTTGTTCTAATAATATACTAATAAAATAAAATAAAAAACACCATTTTAATTTTATTTAAAATGATTACTTAACAATAAATTAATCACATTTTTAAAGGTTCTCACGTTAAAGAAACTCTTAAGGCATATACGCCAAGACATGGATTTCTCATACAAAAAAGACGCATTTAGGAAACTTATAAAAGCCAATGGGTTTTATTTCCTCAAATGCCAAAATAAAAAAAAATGTTGGTTGATAACCCTAATATTTTACATTGGACATATAGGTATATGCAAGAACTATATAAATATTTTTAAACAGGGCAATCATATCGATGCTAAAATTTTCTGCTGGGTTGTGACGTCACAGAAAGTCCGCTTCACAACACCAGGCAACCGATGGAATAGAACAAAGGCCTTCTGGTGACGTCAAAATTGTGTCACGAGCCGTCTCCTATGACACTGAGTGACATAGTGAGGTCGATGACGTGTAAAAAAAACTTAATGACTTATTTTTTTGTTGTTATTGTTTATTGTTGTGCATTGTTGTGAGTTTGGGAGTTTTTTCAGAAATAAATATTTTATTGCTGTTTTCTCCATAACGATGTTTTCATTGCTTATTACTACTAAAAAATCTAATATTTTAAGATTTAAGATATTTATAGTACGCCTATGGTTTCGCATTCTAAAGGCTTTCCGCTTTCCCCTTACGTATACCCCGTAGCTTCAAACTCGACAGACGAGCTATAAAAGTAAAAGTTTTTTTAAAAAGAGGTACCAATCTAAATTTTTACTCATTGTATTACGGCGGTGAATCATTAGCTGAATATGAAAAAACCTGTCTTGTGTACTTTGGTAAAATTTAAAAGAATACTAAGAAAAACTAATTTAAATTAAAAAAATACTACTTAATTGCCCCATGAATATACTACCAGTAAAAAGTTAAAAAAAAACGTACCCATCTACATTCTTACTAGTTATATTACGGCGATAAATCATTAGGTAAATATGAAAAAAAAAATGTCTAATGTATTTGTAAAATTTAAACAAATACTTATAAGTGAATTACGGATAAATTGATTAAAATCATGAAGAAGATTTACTACTTAATTTACTCACAACTATACTAACAGTATTTTTTTTAAGGTTTTTAAAGAATACTTAGAAAATTGATTAAATTTAAAAAATATATACTACTTAAACAACTCACAAGTTTACTAACAGTAAAAGTTATTTAAAAAAGATACCCATCTGCATTTTTACTCGTCGTATTACGGCGATGAATCATTAGTTAAATATGAAAAAAGCTGTCTAGTGTATTTTGGTAGAATTTGAAAGAATACTTAAGAAATTGATTTAAATTTAAAACAAAGATATACTTGTAAAAGTTATTTAAAAAAAGGTACCCATCTGCATTTTTACTCGTTGTATTACACCGTAAATCATTAGCTGAATATGGAAAAAGCTGTCCAGTTTATATTGGTAGAATTTAAAAAAACTTACGAGATTGATTAAAATTAGGAAAGAGATACCTATACTACGTAAACAACTCACAAGTATACTAACAGTAAAAGTCATTTAAAAAAGGTACCCATCTGCATTTTTACTTGTTGTATTACGGCGATGAAATATTAGCTGAATATGAAAACAAGCTGTCTTGTGTATTTTGGTAGAATTTAAAAGAATACATAAAAAATAATTTAAATTAAAAAAAAAGATATACTACTTAATTAACTCACTAGTAAACTAACAGTAAAAGTTATTTAAAAAAGGATACCCATCTGCATTTTTACTGAATTACGGAGATAAATAATTACCTAAATATGAAAAAAGCTGTCCAGTGTATTTTGGTGTATTTTGAACTTAAAAGAATACTTAAAAAAATGATTTAAATTAAAAAAAAGGTAAACTACTTAATTAACTCACAAGTATACTAATGGTAAAAGTGTTTTTAAAAAAGGTACCAATCTGCATTAGCTAAATAGGAAAAAACGCTGTCTAGTGTATTTTGATAAAATTTAAAAGAATATTTAAGAAATTGATTGAAATTAAAACAATATATACTACTTTATTACTACACAAATATACTAACAGTAAAAGTTATTTAAAAAAAAGGTATCCTTCTGCATTTTTACTTGTTGTTACGGCGATAAATCATGAGCTGAATATGAAAAAAGGCTGTCTAGTGTATTTTGGTAAAATTTGAAAGAATATTTAAGAAATTGATTTAAATTAAAAAAAAAATGTACTACGTAATTAACTCCCAAGTATACTAACAGTAAAAGTTATCTAAAAAAAGGTACACATCTACATTTTTACTCGTCGTATTACGGCGATAAATCATTAGCTGAATATGAAAAAAACCTGTCTAGTGTATTTTGGTAGAGTTCGAAAATACTTAAGAAATTGATTTAAATTTAAAAAATATATATATACTACTCAATTAACTCACAAGTATACTAACAGCACAGCTTACTAACAGTATGAGTTATTTAAAAAAGGATACTTATCTGCATTTTTATACGTTGTATTAAGGCCATGAATCATTAGCTAAATACGAAAAATTGCTGTCTTATGTAGAATTTGAAAGAATACTTAAGAAAATGAATAAAATAAAAAATAAAATATACTACTTAATTAACTCATAAGTAGGTATACTAACAGTAAAAGTAACTTAAAAAACGTACGAAAAATAACTGTCTTGTGTAGAATTGGAAAACATACTAAGAAAAATGATTCAAATTAAAAAAGATATACTACATAAAATTATTATTTTTATAAGAGCCCACCTTGTTTATTGTTTCGTTTATAAAAACATCTTATTTTTAACAGTTTATTTCTATTAAAAGGATTTTAGTACCAAAAAATTA
>JAHBCN010014245.1:0-23071 GCA_019359885.1 Listronotus oregonensis
TACTTTTTGAGTTTATATTAATAATAAGCCCTCTTCTGGCGTCAACATTTCATTGTCTGGTTCTTGCTTGTTATAAACTTGTTTTATTTTTTTAATTGCATGAATATGTAGTTTATTGAGTGACTTATTATTTTTGCTGAAGTTATTCTTTCCTGTTCTTTCCTGCTTCTTTAGACTAATTAAAGTTGCAAATAAAAGTTTCTCTGTAGTAGCTGCAGAAACTACAGTTTCAACTTTTTTTGTTTGGTTCTAGATCCACAGGCCCAATTTTTTTTTTAGTTCTTTCAACATTTGATGGCCCTGGTGACGGTTTTTCCCGCTTTTCTAAATCCTTTATCATTGTCTTAAAGCTAAGCCAAACAAGATTATTTTATTATTTTCTCTTTTCATCTGCTTCCCTGGTTTACAAAATACGTCTTTAACTCCCAAACCCCTTGTTAAACGATTTGTTTAGCCATTTTTTAAAAAAACCATGTAAGACACTTGTGAAGGTTCCTAAAATAACAAAAAAGTGTGTTTGGGAACAGCGAGATTTCAAATCAATGTCATTTTTAATTTTGGACATCAGTATAAAACAAAAAAATCAGAAAGGTGCCAACGCCCTTTCAACAAAATGTTTGCTAAATTTAAGTTTAGTATCAATTCTTTAATTTTGCATATTTTTAAGTAACGATAACTTTACTCACCTTCTTGATTGTCAGCCATAATCCGCAAATAAGCACAAAATAATATTTTAATAAGAACTGTTTGAAAAATACTTCAATAATTAGAGGGTAGTGATCGCAGTAATGATTAAACAATACTCAATCTCTGAAAAATACCATTTAATACATGATTAAAATAAATTTTAATAGAATTTTGCGTTTTTTGTAAACAAACTATTAATCCTTATTTGTTTACGTTTAAGAAATAAAATAGTTTAGTTGCAAATTTTTAATATTGTTTTTGGAATTAATTCGCACTAAATTACCGTTTTGAACCACAGTACGGCGCCTACGATTCGTTAGGATATTGTCGACAGTGTTGTCATTACGCAAAATATTTATTAGCAATTTTAAAAATGTTTTAAAAATCATACATAATATAAAACTTTTCGTTAAAAATAAGTTTAGCAAAAATAAAAGATATTTGAAAAAAATATTAGTATTTTCAAGATATTTTATCATTTTAATAATAGGTATTTATTATTTTATCGAGAAAGACAACATAAATAATGTTATTTTTACTGGTTGACAACATTACCCGTCGCGTTTACTTGCATTGTCGTTCGGGGTCCGGTTGGTACTGACTAGTGTGTGCAGTGTTGCCAGATGATATAAAGCGGAAATCGTGAAATTCAATGACGAAAAATCGTAAGATATCGTGAGGAGAGTGGTAGATTACAAATTACTAAATAATATTGTTAAAAAAAAACACTATGACAATGTTTAATACACTTATTAAACCTAATGTAAATTATACTAATTTAAATATTAAAACACTAATTGCCATTTGCACCGCTGTGATTAAACCTGGATTAATTTAATCAGTGTTGAGAATGTGAAAAATATCATGTCATATTTGTCACAGTCGAAACAACGCTTAAGTTAATCCTGGTTTAAACACTGTGGTGCAAATGGCCATAAATAAACGAGTAGGTAATTTAAATTTCAATATGTTGGCCCAGCGTAATTTAGGCAATAGGCACTACTACATTATGCTTCGTCCTCAGAATCTTTTAAGTCAGTATTATCCTTTTTATCCCTATACAGGGTGTCCCAAAAGGTATGGTCCAAAGTTTGGGATCATGTAGATTGGATCAAAATAAGGTAACAACTTCATATAACTTTTTGCTCTATGTCCCTTCTTTACCGAGCTATAAGCTCTTAAAGATAACAATTAAAAATCTATTTTTTATTTAATAACTTTTAAACGGCTTGTACGATCTGCAATTTGTTTTGTTGATTAATTCTAGTTAATAACTGTCTTGCATTAACTGCTATAAACATGCCCCGAAACCATCAAAGATACCAGGTCCCGACTATCAAATTTGTAAAAAAAATCAAAATTTTTGCGGTGTTGCCATATTTAACATTTTGACCTTACTGGTAGATTGCTCTGAGTTTTCTATGGAAAAAATGTATACTTTATCTTTATTGATAGGACTAGCGGTTTTCGCGTAAAATGCATTTAAAATCATTAAGGTATACTCGAGGGCTCTCGATAAGATATACCCTGGGGCACTCAATAAGGTGTACTTAAGGACTCCCTATAAATCTAATGTCAAAATCTACTAACTGAAGTCAATTTTCAGCTGAAAATTATAAATTAAAAGTAATAAAAAACTTAATTTATTTTAACAAAAAAAAAATAATAAAAACAATAAAAGCATACAGCACAGTAGAAACTTTATGATTATTAGTAGAATAACAAAAACAAAACTGCTATGCGTAAATTTAACTAAGGTATGTGTTCAAAGTAACCACCCTATACAGCTACACATTTTCTTAATTTACTAAGACATGCTTTTTAAACCTGAAACAACATGTTAGGATTATTCCTTATTGCAGCGCAATGAAACATAATTCTTTTTAATAAATCTTCTAACTACAAGGAATAATCCTAACATGTTGTTTCAATTTCAAAATCTAAGAAAATATGTAGCAGTACATGGTGCTCACTTTCAACACATACCTTAGTTAAAGTTACGCATAGCAGTTTTTTTTGTTACTCTACTAATAATCAAAAACTTTCTACTTTGCTGTATGGTTTTTTGTTTTTATTTTTTTAATAAATTTGTTTTTTTTAATTTTAATTTACAATTTTCAGCTGAAAATTGATCTGGTTGTAGATTTTTAAATAAGATTCATAGAGAGTCCTTAAATTTTGAGACTTCCAAGGGTTATCTTATCGAAGCCCTCAGTATACCTAATGAATTTAAATGAATTTTAGCGAAAACCCTAGTCCTATCAAAGATAAAGGTATACCTTTTTCCATAAAAACTCAGGGAATCTACCGGTAAAGTCAAAATGTTAAATATGGCAACACTGCAAAAATGTTGAAGTTTTTTGCAAATTCGATAGTCCGGACCTGGTATCTTTATGGTTTCGGGCATGTTTAAGCAGTTAATGCAAGACGAAGTTATTGCTAGAATTAATTATCAAAAAAAATTCCAGATCGTACAAGCCTTCAAAAGTTATTAATAAAAAATCGATTTTCAATTGTTACATTTAAGAGCTTATAGCTCGGTAAAGAAGGGGCATAGAGCAAAAAGTTATATAAAGTTGTTATCTTATTTTGATCCAATCTACATGATCTCAAACTTTGGACCATACCTTTTGGGACACCCTGTATAATATATCACTACCCAACTTTCATATCACGTTGTTATTGATAGAAAAACAATTAAACTTTTTCTAAATACTACTTACTTATGAAAAATCTACGATACGAGAGAAGACTGCGTAAAAATGCAAACAAATAAGTAAGCCACCTTACCTACAATCAACGGGGAATCCCATGTCGTTTTGCTCGATAACCGCTTGTAGGCGACGGGGATTCTCCGGTCGTTTCTTTTGATATGCCTTTCTTATCATTCACTACAAGGATGAAGTTAATTATAAATTCAGATGCAATATCATATTTTATAATAATTAATTTAAATATCGTTAGAATTGCTACCTTATTCGTAAGATCGTAAAATCGGAACCAAAATCGTGTAATTTTACGATACATCGTGAGATCTGGCATCACTGAGTGTGTGTGTGTTGGAGTCCGGCCGAGATATTCCCCTCTTCTTCTTGGGTCAGTAGAAAGGAAAATAGCAACTGCATGTTTTCTGTCTGTCTTTTTTCGCTCAAGCCTATGCCCATTAAATTGACATCTCCTTTTATCGCACTGAGAATCTCTGCACCTTAGAAATTGGTTTGCCAGACGTGTATATTTTGTCAGTAAATTTTACCTCGAGGTGAAATTTGATTGCGTAGGCAATTAATTACGAAATGTGCATCGCGTCGTAAAATATTATGTCTAATCAATTGATCGCCATTATCTGAAAATCTATAAGGAGACACATCACACTGACCAAAGTCGAATAAACGCGATATACCGGTAAATACCAGAAGTATAAAACTACGGTATTTGACAGAGCCAAAAGCTCTTATAAACGGTGTAACAAAAGGGATATAGATATTTGCTGGGATACTTTTTATTGCTTTCTTTAGTTTACAGAGTAATTACAAGAAATGTAATTAGTGGTTTTTGTTTAATAGGCAGGTACCCATTTTCCTTATGTGGGCAATGATAGTTGCTATTTTTAAAGGAAGGTTCTGAAGCTTTTAACATATACAGTAAGCATATTTTTACAATAATAATAAACTGGAAAAATGCCAATTCGGATTATATAAAACAATAAAATAAGTAGTGTTGCTTTAAAACAAGATGAGACATAACGAAACAAGGGAAGTCGTCCTCTCATCTTGTTTTGTCGACTCGAAAAAACATGGTTTTCTTTTGTGCAAGGATCACTATCGACTAAATACATTTAAGATTTAAGTAATTCCCATAGTTAATATTAGCTAACTTTTATACTTAATCTATTTTAATAAACGACGATAATGGTTTTAAATTAAAAAAACGTACACAGTAACTAAATTTTAGTCGATTTCCCGTCTAACAGAAAAATATCATGAACTTAAGATTTTTAAATCAAATACTCCGTTTATTTTTACTTTTCTTTTATTGTAAAAGACGTTCTACATACAACCATGTGTCTTTTGTTACTCGCTACTACGTCAAATTGTTATTTTTAAATATAGGTTTTTAGGCTAGAGCTCTAAAACAAACTTTTTAACTAAAATAATTATTTTTAACAAGTAATATATTTGCAGAAAAATCACTTTGCGCATGCGTTAGGAACAATATTCTTCCTACGAGAATCAGATGACAACAAAAATAAAATAATGAATATTTTTTAAGGAATCTGTAAATGTACCTATACTTTTTGGCATAATACTTAAATTCAGTTAAAAAAATGTTTTTTAACTGAAAATTTAAAAAATCTAAAAAACTTAGACAAATTTAAATAAACAAAACTTTTAACGGCTTCGAATATTGCATAGAATACTCTAAAGTTACTTAAATATACAAGGTGATTTATGAGAAAATGTCAATACTTTAGGTACCTAAACAGAGTCTAAAAATAAACGTAAAAGTCTATACAAACATGGGTACGCAAGGCGTTCCTTTCCGAATACAGGGTGTTAAAGTTTTTATTTATTTTTTCTATTTCTTAAATAAAATTACAAAACCTAGCTTATGTTTTACTAAACATAATTTAAATTCAATAACTTTATTGAAAATTTAAATACATATTGTTTAATTATACATTTTGTTTAATTTTTTTAAAATTTTGCTATAACAAAAAATCAGATGCGTCGTAATTTTTAAATATAAATATTTTGAAAATGGTTGCTCATATCAAGTTTTAACAGGTGTACCTTTTTTACATAGAAATGATAAAAAATTATTTAATTTACTTAAAAACGTAATACAGGGCCGTACCAAAAAGTTGTGATTCTTCAAAATAGTAAAAAGACGTGTGGGTGGCACCCCCTACAGGTAAGAGCGTACTAAGATTAGGTTTGAATCCGTTATACCGAAAAATCCCCGGACACCAATTTATACTCGAAAACTGACATTATTATAGAAAATAAAATAATAAAATAAAAACTTTAACACCCTGTATTTGGGAAAGGCAGGCCTTGCGGACCCATATATATACAGGCTTTTATGTTTATTTTTGGACCCTGACTACGTACCTGAAATATTGACATTTCCTCATAAATCACCCTGTATATAAATCTTTCTAACCCATAAGATTTTAAAATAGAGTTATTTTGTCGCATACAGTGCAAAACAGCGCTTTTTTGCTACCCTCCAATTAAAAAGTAAAGTTTTGTTTACTATTATGAAGAAACACACACTCTGAACACAGAACAATACACTCTGTATGTATCCCAAATCAGACCCTCTTTAGACTATTGTTCTCATGTCTGGGGAATGGCGTCCCCTACAACACTTAGCATTCTGGACTCCATTCAAAGAAGAGCCGTTCGTTTTATTAATTTTCTTGCCCACCGTCGAACTGTAGGGGATCTGTCGCTCTTTTATAGGTATTTTCACGGCTTCTGCTCAGAGGAGTTGGCCAGTATAATTCCTTCTCTGGCAGCTCCCAACAGAGCAACACGTAGTGCAACTTTTATGCATTCTTTTACAGTTCAGTTAGAGAGGCCCCGAACTTCCCGCTTTCTTCGTTCCTTTCCTTCTCCTCCCAATCTCCAAAAAGTTAAGTCCCGTGTGAACAAACTCCCTCTCACCACACTGAAGACACCCACGGTACGTTAGTACTTAGGCATCAGCCTTCGTGGACTGTCCCAAGATAAAAAAACTTTTAATATGATTTTAAAGCCATTTTTGCGATTTTCTTTTTATTATCTGTTGTTTACCTGTTTTTCTTCAATTGTTTTGAGAGAGGTAAAATGCCATTCCTGAAGGCTTTGCTTTTTTAATAAAAAGTTTAAAAATATTGGGCTTCTAGTTAAGTATTTTTTAAAGCAAGTAGTTTTTTAAATAAAAAATACAGTTTAATTTAATTTAGTAAAATTGCAAATTATTTTTTTATACACCCCATATACACGATATTCACCGATAAAACTAACAAATAAAAAATCATATTTTAGAGTATTTTAAAAATACTTCTTTGTAAAATCTAATGAAAATGAGTGATTATGCATTTATTGTCTTTCAAGATACTGCAATGCGTTTTCTCACTAATGCCCAATCGATCGTGTCCATATCCAGCAAATATTTCCTTCAGCAGGAGAAGCGTCGAATTTCCCTGCAATATTAAATTAAACCGGGCCATTAGAATTCCTGCCGGGAAGCAGAAGCAATCAGAAACAAGTTAAGTTCAATATTTAAGCTATTTGTTCGTCCTGCAAGGGTTTAATGTCCCCGCCGTTAAGGCTGGAATGAACTTTGCCATTCCTGCTGCAGCAACACCTGTGGGGAATGATATTATTTGACGCAGGAGGATCCGGGTGAAGGGTGGCTAATTAGGAGGGGTTTTATGTACCAGATATGACATACGAAGTCTTTTATAGGAGCTTAGAAGTTAGAAGGTGTTAATGTTTTTATTAGGGTTATATAGCAAGGTTATAAAGTTCGTAGCATTCTATTTAACTTAATGTTATAGTATAGTAAAAGTACAATTTGCAGAGCAGAATGAAGGCTGTTTTAATACTTAAAATTTAACAGCAAACCACCAGTATCAATTTTAAAAAGTAGTGCATAGAATATAATAAGCCAAAATCTTTTTCTAGAATTCTATGTGGAAACAAATATAAGAATATGAATAAATGATTTAATTATTGATTTTGACACACAATGTCAGATTCCTTTTAAAGCGAAAAAGTTTGATTTAATTGTAATTTAATCGTGATACTGTCACTAGGACCTATGTAAAAAAAAACAAAATGTTTTACGGTAAAACATTTTCAGTACATTTTTTGTATATAAGGGTCGGAAAAACCGCTAAAAATGACATTTTTTACAAAACTCAAAATTTGATCGCTTTTATACTTAAAAAACTAATCTTCTTGTCTATAAAATTTTGTTTAAGAAGTTTAAGTAGTTTTTCCATTATCGCAGTTTAAATATTTTACACTAATGTGTTTGACGACTAAGCGTACTAATTATAATTGTCTGATTTAAAATTATAAAGTGGACTATTAAACCTTAAGCTTTATTTTACAATTTGTACATCTTCGATTTCTGTAAAAATTTAGCGAGAAGTGTAAAAAAAGTTTTAAAAATTCGCTTTAAACACACGATCTTGCTCTTGGAATTGAGTAATAGGAAACAAAGTAAGCTAGGGGAAATGAATAGCGCCTAGTATTTGCATTTTCACATTTGTCCTGTCTTGCTTTGACCCCCTTCTTACTCTACGCCATAAGTAAGTTCGCGCGTTCAGCACAATGTTTGTAGCCGTTTTCACACTTTTTGTTAAATTTTTATAAAAATCAAAAATTTACAACTTGTAGAATAAACTTTTAGGTTTAATAACCGATTTACAAAATTTAAACAGGTAATACTCGTGAGTCTTTTAAAATATCATTGCAAAGAAACTGTGATTTTGAAAAAACACTCATTAGTCACCGTCCGTCTTTAGTCTACTAAATAAAAGTCTAAAAGCCACCTTAAAGCAGACAACATTTATTTTAAGAAACCTTAAATTTCATCCAGTGAGTCTGTAATACCCACTAAACAAGACATGGGGGACTAGCTAAGCCCGGCCGCGGTGGATTCGGTGTCACTCAGATGTGACAGGTACAAAAATCGGGTTAATTTCAATAGTATTTTAACAAGTCTGTTGTTTTAATATTTCATCATATAACTTTACATGTAATCGAAAAATAATGATGGCAGACAATTTAAGCGGTTCTGACGTCACGGCAGACACCTTCGAATATTCAAAAAAAATTAATTTCGAAAGTATTTTAAAAAATTAAAGCTTTCGATCAGGTCTGGCATGATGGGCTTCTTAACAAACTTCCTTTTAACGGTCTTCCACCTAAGCTTTGCTCTTGGCTTTTCCGTTTTCTTTCTTATCGACGTATATCAGTTACTATTGATGGTCATTTTTCCAGCTTCAGCTGGGGTGCCGCCAGCGCTCAATACTGGCACCCACGCTGTTTATTCTCCACATTAACGATCTTTTCTCTTTCACAATCAATCCCAATCATAGTTTTGCAGGCGGTGGTACCCTCCACTCTAACATTTAATTTTTCAAGGCAGTTAATAAGCCTGATTTGGAAACCAAGCCTAGGTCAATGCGGATGTCTCTCTAACATAACCTCAAACTTATCTTGGATTGGGGTCTTGTTCAGTTTAATGCCTCGAAGACACAGTTATGTCGCTGTCGCGAAAAAAGTCTGCCAATGCTCATTCATTACATATGAGCGGCCAAGTTTTGCAGAACAAAGAGTCGTTTAATCTTGTCGGCGTTTCCATTGAGAATTACCTCAACTGGCACAAACACATTACGTTCATGGCCTTAGCAGCTTTAAAAAAGCCTGGATTTCTCTTTCGAGCCAGAAAGCATTTTTCTTCTTCCAATTTGTATACTCTGTATGTGTCCCAACTCAGACCCTCTTTAGAATATTGTTCTCAAATCTGGGGAATGGCGTCCCATAGAACACCTACCATTCTGGACTTTATTTAAAGAAGAGCCGTTTGTCTTATTAATGATGCCACGCTTACAGAAAGGCTTCCTCTTCTTGCCCACCGTCGGGCTGTGGGGATTTGTCGCTCTTCTATAGGTATTTTCACGGCTTCTGCTCAGAGGAGTTGGCAAGAATAATTCCTTCTCTAGCAGCTTCTAACAAAGCAACACGTAGTGCAACTTTTATGCATCCTTTTACAGTTGAATTAGGGAGGTCGCGAACTTCTTACTTTCTTTATTTCTTTATTCCTAGAGTGTCAAGACTATGGAACCTGCTGCCCGCAGAAGTTTTTTCTTCTCTTCCCAGTCTCCAAATATTTAAGTCCCGTGTGAAAAAACTCCTTCTTACCACACTTAAGATACCCACGGTACGTTAGTACTTAGGCATCAGCCTTCGTGGACAGTCCCAAGATAACAAAAAAGAACGTAGAACATACATTAAAAACGCAGAATTTAACAAATCAAAAATTTGTCAACAGGCAACCACCTAATAAACTGAAATTCTTTTAGTATTTAAGCAAAGGAAACTTATTTAAAAATATATAAAATTAAAGAAAGTGCATTTTAATTAATTACCACTCCACCCTTTTTGTTTTTTTTGTTAATAATGAATATACTAGTTAAAACAAACTAATATGTCATTTATGACAAAACGTCATATATAATAACAAAGTTTCTGGAATCTTCTAAATTTTATATGAAAAAAAAATTACAAATTTAAATTTAATTTTCAATAAAACTAATCTTGATAACGGTTTTAGAATTGTACCCGTTATCAAGAACTTTTAAATAATAAATCGGGTATATTTATTTGTAGTGGTTAAAAATGCAGAACCGAATTTCTCTTCGTCAAAATGCATCATTATGCAACAACTGGTCTTAAAGCACAATCGTGTTTGACGTTTATATCTTTTACTTAAATATTTAAATGGAAATTTCCAACTACCGGAAGAATCTGAAATGACAGCTGCTGTTATTCCAAGCGATATTTATGCTTTATAAGTGCATTGCAGTAACAGTTTGCATCATAAAGTTTTTTAGTAAAGTCAGTCGAGTTACGTGTCCATAAGGTACTTTTTATGATACCGTAAAGTCCTCTTGCCAGATCCATGTGGCGATAAACGTTACTCTCAGACATTTTCCAACGTTTTCCAGACTCTTTTCCAGGGCGCGGAAAGTTCAGACCGTTACATAATTTAACATATCTCCAGAAGTTTAAAGCGAAATATGGGGGTTGTGCCGTATTACAGGTTTTTATTTCAATAAAGTGTTTTAATGTTAGGATAATAGGATTTGTACCGTTCAAGACAAAACCTTTTAAGAGGATATACAGAAAAAAATATTTTTTAAAATTTAAATTGGGAACAAATAAGTCTGTCCTGTGCTTTTTATCTAAATGCGTCTATAAGGATATTCAAATTAACTTATACAAACCAAATTTAGGACAAAATAAAAATCGACCCATTACAAATTTACTTCTACCACACATTCTTGGTATAACCAATAAAATTTAACGAATAAGTAACACATTTTTTATTTGTACTATCTTTAAAATACAAAATTCCATTTCATGTTAAATATCAAAAACAAAACCCTTAGTCTATTCGATAAGTGAGGATTGTAAATACCTCTTTTTGTTCTGTTCAATATTACTAAAGTTTGGTTTTTGTTTAAAATAAATTGTGTTAAAAAATCATTATTAAAAAATTACGTTATTGTGTAAATATTTATTTTCAACATGTTCTAAACACTTTGGTGATAAATTGATTAATTTAGAAGGCTACATTTTTTTTCTAAATAGACTTTAATTATCTTAACAGATTATAATATTTTTAAAACAAAATAAATTTAATTCTACACTAATTTTGTCACATTGGTAAAAAAAAAATCACACATATTTTCCTCTTCAATTGTCTGTTCTTCAGGACCGCTTGGATCATCCATTATTTTTTTTGTACCAACGTAGTTCTTCTAAATTAAACCATTCATCCACAAACTGTTTGCTTATTAAGTTCGTTATATCTTTTTTTTGTTTTCGCTTAATAGGCGTCGTTCTAGGTTCAAATTATCCCAAGACGACGGATGTCGCTTTCCCTTTTTTAAAACTCCCACGGGTTTTTCTTGCGGATTTTCAAATCTATAGTTTTCATAGCACTTTAATTAAACTGTGTAACTACATTGAACCTTAATCTTATTAAAAATCATTCTTTTATACTTTTGGATACCATCTATTTTCTTATAATTTGCCTCCAAGCTTTTCATATCTTTTAAAATCCAATCCTCTCCCAATAATCTTAAAACGCAAAATTTTTTGAATATGTCGTTATATTCTTCTTTGGTATAGTTATTACAGTATGTTTTCTAATTTCTTTTTCCATTCGTCCAGATACTCGGACAACTGGTAAGAAACTGTGCCCCCGTACAGGAAAAAACAATGTTATATCCTTAAGCTGGGGTGGAGAGTCATTTAAAAGGTAAAATAGGAGCATGTGTATAATACGACTATTTTTATTTTGCCCCCACGTTCATCGCAAAATAGTCTTAGATGGTAAATATCTGCTTCTAATGTTAGTTTTTTTGAATAGTCATATACTGCAGAACCCACTTCTGTAGAGCCTCTTGCCGATTGTGATTCATCCCATGAATAAAACACAGGATCTTTTGAATTTAATGGCACCACACAAAAATTATATAAACTAACAACGCGATCATCACTCGGCCGTAAATCTAATACATCTAAATTGTAAATATCCCTTTTAGTACAAAACACATGTATTGGTTCTATTGTAAGTACTGTAGATATCCCGTTATGCAAAAGAAAATAGGTGACAATAAAT
This sequence comes from Listronotus oregonensis, assembly GCA_019359885.1. Taxonomy (NCBI): domain Eukaryota; kingdom Metazoa; phylum Arthropoda; class Insecta; order Coleoptera; family Curculionidae; genus Listronotus; species Listronotus oregonensis. The sequence goes on from JAHBCN010014245.1 coordinate 12,100, forward strand.
TCCTTTATATTTTATTTAAAAATATCCCCTTTTGCAAAGAACACAATATTTTAAATGCAATTTCTTATAGAATATATCGCGTTTTGTTTCTGTTTAGAGTGACTAGAGTATGCGTTTTAGGACAGACAAGCCAATTCAAGACTTAGTCGGAAATTTTTGAAAATTGTAAATATCCCCTTTTGAAAAGATACTCCTCAAGTGTGTTTCCTGCGAAAAATAGTTAGAAGGCTTCGAAAAATATAAGCGATAGCTTATTTAATGCGGAATGCAAATTTGAGAAAGGCGTTTTGGGGATTTTTTTGCCAATAAAAATTTCAATTGTTATTAACAAAAAACGAAATAAAAGCAATTTCGATTTTTGATGATAACTTAAAAACCATGAGAGATAGCGGAAATTGCAAAAATGTTCCTTGAAGAGGAGGAAATTTCCGATAAAAAAGTCTACCTTGAATATTTATAGTTTTTAATTTAACGCTAAAATTGGGCTTCCGCGCGACCTTTTTGGTTGCGCGCTTGGCGTCAAAACCGAGTACGTCACAAAAAATATATTTTTAGGACATTAAATATTAATTTTTAAAAATTAAAAAAGTAATGGTGTATTCAGAACACTTCAAAAAATCTATTTCCGTTAAAAGTTTTACCTAAAGTTAATTTTTTAACAAGTTAGACAATTGTTAATTAACTAAATAAATAAAAAAAATGTTTAAATAATTGTATTATTTTATAACTTTGACAATTTTTTTTTGATTTTTAATTTTTTATTGAAGATTTAAAGAAGCTATAAACAAAGGATTAAAATGTTTTAAACTTTCATGGCGTTATCTTGTTTAGTATGTATGTATATAAGAAGAGCTTCACGAAGTGAAAAATTTATACGACAATTACACAGACCAACAAAATAAAAAAAAATTTGGTGCCGAAGAATTTACAACTGATTTTAAATAAGTTTGACGCGCTGATTTCAAAAATGTCTTCCAATTTTTCGTAGCAGCTCTAGTTTTTTGGTAATCGATTATACAGTATAAAAAAGCTAAAAATAATGACAAAATATTTTTACTGCTCAAAACCAAAATCTTGCGGCCGGCTAAATTCAAATTAAATTACCTTATTTAGGTACTTGGAAATCCTCATGATGGTAAAACCCAAATTTCGGATACCTTCCGAATCCTCCCGACCGAATTTCGCTACCTGGGTTGTTACTTTATATATACTTATACACTTACACAGTTTATTTTACTGTTAGTCTTTATAAGTATTAAGTGAAATTGTGATATCAGTTTGTAGTTCATTGTGGTCAGTGTTGTGTCGAAACAAAATAATTTAACTTATGGCATCTACAAGTAGACGTGGTTGCTTAAATCAACCTGACGTTTTCTTTATATATGTGGTGAATATACTTTTAAAGAAATTAGAAAACCTATTTCCGACTTTGTATAAAGAACTTATCTCGCCTATTTTGGCGTCCACTTGGGAGACCAGGATAAATCTTGAGCTCCACATTTAGTATGTAAAACATGCGTTGAACATTTGCGGCAATGGTCAATGGGAAAGAGGAACTGCTTAAAGTTTGAAGTACCAATGATTTGGAGAGAAGCAAAAAACCATTACGATGATTGTTATTTTTGTAGTATCACTATTAAAGGCATTAATAGTAAGAATAAACAAAAATGGACATATCCTGACTTAGATTCGGCAAGAAGGCCAGTACCACATTCTGAAAAAATACCCATTCCAACATTCAGTATTCTTCCTACACTCCTAGAAGATGACACAGAAACTTCAATGTGTGATGAAATTCAGCATTCGATAACGACAGTGATTTTCGAGCAGATGTCGAAGTTCCCAACGTTTCAATCAACAAGAACTAAATGATCTTATTAGAGACCTAAATCTATCCAAGGAGGCTTCTGAATTACTTGCCTTTAGATTAAAAGAAAAGAATCTACTAGATCCAGGTACTAACATTACATATTTCCGTAAAAGAGATAGAGACTTGCTGCCCTTTTTCTCTCAAAAAAATAACTTGGTTTTCTGTAACGATATAAGAGGCCTACTGGAAAAAATGGGTTTATCAAAATACACACCAGATGAATGGCGCCTTTCTATTGACAGTTCAAAGCGTAGTTTGAAATGTGTCCTTTTACACAACGGTAATAAATTTGGATCAATACCCATTGGTCATTCTACTACTTTAAAAGAGGAATACCAAACAATATCACTAGTCCTGAAAAAAATTAAATATGAAGAACATCAGTGGGTGATTTGTGTGGATTTAAAAATGGTAAACTTTCTCCTTGGACAGCAAAGCGGATATACCAAATATCCTTGTTTTTTATGTCTTTGGGACAGCAGGGCAAAAATCAGCATTGGGATAAAAAAGATTGGCCTTTGAGAAATGTCATAATTCAAGGAAAACAAAACGTAATCAACGAACCTTAAGTTGCAAGAGAAAAAATAATATTGCAACCTTTGCATATCAAGTTGGGGCTTTTGAAGCAATTTGTTAAAGCGTTAGATCAAGATGGACAATGTTTTGGATATTTGTACAACTAAACTGCTCAACAAAAAGATCGTACCATTTAATTTTAAGACCCATTTTCAAACTGCTGTAACTTTTTTAAAAATTAACTTTTTTGAATATGTAAAACGAAGTTTAAATCCGTGTTTCTTTTACTTTAAGCTGTATTGCATTTAGTTTTAAAAGATGAATATTATCATGATGTACAGGGTGCTCAATAGAGTGCTGCAAAAACACAAAAAATTCGAGTGTGTCCCATTTCGGTGGTATTTTTTTTGGTCGTTATAATATGGGTAGTTATCATATCTATATCTCTAGACGTTTATGCCAGTTTTTGAATTGAGGACCTCTGGCTTACGATATACTTCTAAACGTCAAATTTTGGTAATTAATTCTTTAAAAAGCTATAACTGGAAAATGGATTGACGGATTTCAACGAGTCTTTCATATTTGGAAAGCTTATTTTATGTAGATTTTTTATGTCCTAAGCACTTTTCGATAGGTCATAATTTTATGAGTATACGGAGCCAACAAATACCAAAAACGTAGCTGATTTAGAAATCCTAAATATAGGGTAAATTATTGAACGCCAAAGGGACCATATGTGTGTGTTTTGTTTTAAAAATGGCCAAGTTGTGTCAATATCTCGAAACTATTTCTACCGTTAATCGATTTATGCTGTTTAAGTGCCTGTAAAGTTATTCAGCAAAAATGCATCGTTATTATGGCATTAGGTCTGAACGGTTAGGAATTTCAACAACGACTTAAAGTTTTAAACATTTTTAAACATAAAATAGGGTATTTGGTGTTGTACACCATGATATACGGAGTGATCAACAAATTTAATGTTTAATTTTGTGCCATTTTGGATAGCAAAATGTTTTACTTATTAGAATAATATTGTTTTTTCGATATTCATAGACGTTTTTGCAAGTCTTTATTATTAAAATCCTAGATAAATGTAAATTTAGGATTTCCAGTAATCCATTTTACAAATGTTTTAATAAACGTTAAAAAATAAAACATTCTCATTAGATAAAATGTTTTTACAAATCTCAATTGCGTAAAATTACATTTAATAAAAAATATTAAAAACAGCAATAGTAACAGATAAAATTAATAATGTAATAAACAAAAAAACATTAAAATTAATAATGGATGGTCCCCCCGTGAGCCCTCCTAACTTCTTCTACCCTTCTTACGCTTAGTTTTGCCATTTTTAAAGAGTAAAATTACCCCTACAGAAGACAAAAAGTTTTGTTTGACTTACAAACTGTTTTATGACAATGACATTATTCCATCGTTGCTATAGAAACGTATCGCTGCTATAAATAAATTCAATGTATTAACTAAACATTTTTTTTGTTTTTTTGTAGAGGTAATTTGACTTTTTGAAAATGGCAAAACTAAGCTAAAATCTACTAAAAAATATAGTGCGGTAAGTTTTTGGACACCGAAATGTACTAAAAAGAGTTTCAAGCCTAATAATTTTAATTTAAAACATGTTACGCAAACAAGGCCGTTATATACCTAATGTTGCGGTAATTATGGATACCATAATAAATTTGAAAGCACTTTGTTGATCACTCCGTATATCATGGTGTACAACACCAAATACCCTAATTTATGTTTAAAACTTTAAGACGTTGTTGGAATTCCTACTATTCAGTCCTAATGCCATAATAACAACGCATTTTTGCTGAATAAGTTTACAGGCACTTAAACAGCATAAATCAATTAACGGTAGAAATCGTTTCGAGATATTGACACAAACTTCAACTTGGCCATTTTTAAAACAAAACACACACATATGGTCCCTTTGGCGTTCAATAATTTACCCTATATTTAGGATTTCTAAATCAGCTACGTTCTTGGTATTTGTTGGCCCCGTATACTCATAAAATTATAACCTATCGAAAAGTGCTTAGGACATAAAAATCTACATGAAATGAGCTTTCCGAATATGAAACACTCGTTGAAATCCGTTAATCCATTTTCCAGTTATAGCTTTTTAAAGAATTGATTACCAAAATTTGACGTTTAGAAGTGTATCGCAAGCCAGAGGTCCTCAATTCAAAAACTGGCATAAACGTCTAGAGATATTGATATGACCTTGGTAACAACCCATTTTATAACGATCAAAAAAAATTACCACTGAAATTGGACACACTCCAATTTATTGTTTTTTTTTGCAGCACTCTATTAATGACCCTGTACATCATGATAATATTCATCTTACCAAAACTAAATGCAATACAGCTTAAAGTAGAAGAAAAGCGACTTTAAGCTTCGTTTTAGATATTCAAAAAAGTTAATTTTTTAAAAAGTTACAGCAGTTTGTAAATTGGTCTAAAAATTAAATTGTACGATCAATACGAGATATTTTCTACTAAACTGCTCAACAAAAAGAGCAGTTTAGTAGAAAATATGCTTTCAAAATTTAATTGTCTTGGCTGTAACATGAGCATTAAACTTCATTACCTCCACAGTCACTTAGATCGGTTTCCAGAAAACTTAGACAACTTCAGTGAAGAACAGGGAGGAAGATTCCATCAGGATATTAAAACCATGGAAACTCGTTAGCAAGGAAGATGGGATTGTCATATTATGATGGCCGACTATTGTTGGAGCCTCCAGCGAGATTGTTCTGAAGGCTCACATGCTAGAAAGGCGTATAAAAGAAAATTCTTTGGTGATGAGTAAGAAGTTGTATTTTTTGTGTTATTAGGTGCTTCTTCCTTTTTTTTGTATGCGTATATATATTTTATGAATATAATGTAAATAAATAGCCTAATTAATACTTTTTGTTTTTGTTGTTGGTAAAACTAATAGTAATAGTAATATCTTCAAATCTATAGAATTAAAAAATGTCCCATTCTATAAGTGGCTTTCTTAAAAACTAGAGCTGCTACGAAAAAAAGGGAAATATATCTGAAATCAGCGCATCAAAAATATATAAATTCAGTTCTTACTTCTCCGGCACCAAAATGACTGTTGGGCTGTGTTATTTATGCATTTTTTTTAATGTCCAATAAGCACGAAGTTCCAAACAATTTTGATAATTGACAATTGTCCAACTTGTTGAAAAAGTAACTTTAAGTTAAATTGTCAATGGGAACAAATTTTTTAAAGTTTTCTGAACACACCATAATTTTTTAAAATTTTTCAAATAATATTTAATACCCTAAAAAAAATATTTAGTGTGACGTACTCGTTTTTGAGACCAAGCTCGCCACCAAAAATGTCCCGCGAAAGTCAATTTTCAGCGTTAAATTAAAATTATAAACCATAGAGATGAAATAGCGGGAATTTGGACTTATTTATCGAAAATTTTCTCCCCTTGAAGGATCTTTTTTGCAATTTCCGCTATCCCTTATGATTTTAAGTTATCATTAAAACTTAAAATGGCTTTTTTTCAATTTTTATTAATAACAATTGCAATTTTTATTGAAGGAACAAATCCTTTAAACGCCTTTCTCAAATTTGCATTCCGTGTCGAATGAGCTATCGGTCATATTTTTCGAAGTCTTCTAACTATGTATTTTTCGCAGGAATCACACTTCTCGACTAGACTATCTGTAAAAGTTATACATTTTAATACTGGTAAAACTTCCAAGCCATTATCCAAACGCAGTAAAAATATCAAAGATCAAAAATATATAAACAACATAAAATTCCACAAGTCAAAAATTCGTCAGCATGCATTTGAAAATAGTCACAAAATGAACTGGAATGCTTTCTTTATGTTAATTTTTGTTTGAGAAAAATACCTTAACAAAAAAATGTATTGGTGCAAAAAATCAGTAACCATAGTTACAACAACAAAAAAAATTATTTTATAGGTTTAAATCAGGGGTCTCCAAACTACGGCCCGAGGGCCACATCCGGCCCGCGGACAGATTTTGTCCGGCCCGCGGAGAGCTAGCATACTTGAAAACTCCTTTTAGAGAACAAATAATTTTTATAGCAAATTAAATTTAGTTTACTGAAGTATTCTAATTTTATGTTGAATAATTATTATTATGACATCTACATTGATATGGTCATGGGCTAACTCCGCTAACTCATAACTTTCTTGTAGGCTTATTGTTATTGTTTTTGTGATAAGTTGGATAAAGAAACACAGAATTGTAATGAGTAAAGACATGTATAATATGCAGAAAATTTAACTTCAGTATATAATAACTAACAAATTATTGAAATAAATCCAACTAACATTTTATACATTTTAAATAATCACATAATTTATAACAAACATAATGACATATGAAATACTAATGAGATTTATGTAATTGAGATTTTCCACTGACAATAGTTTGTAGTTGTGGACTAATTTTACTTGTACCAATTATTAAAAGAGATTTAAGATGCTCATCAGTTAATTTCGATCTGTAAACATTTCTTGTGTACTTCATTTTGGAGAAGGTTTTCTCACACAAATAAGTAGTACCAAAAACAGAAAACAGACCACGAGCAAATTTATGCAAATTATCAAATTGTGTCAGTGGAAGACTCTTATAAAATTCCAACAAAGATGAGTTTTGATATTTGTTCTTAATTATATTACTGCATTGTAGATCAATTATTTCCATTTGAAGTTCCGGGGCTAGGGTTTCAATCTCAGTATCAAAAGGATTCTGAAAAATCTTAATTTGATTCTCAATGGCATCAAAATCCGAGAAACGAGTTTCAAAATTTATCTTCAAAGCACTCAAAGTTTCGATTGCAAAATCGATAGGAAACTCAGTCTCAGTAGTGTGATTGAAACAGTCTCAATTTCTTCCGGAATGATTTGATATTAGTGTATAAATCAGGAAGATGCTGGTTTTCTCCTTGCAATCCCAAATTCAGTTCGTTCACATGTTTTATCAAATCAACATAGAATGCTAACTTCCACAGCCATGCGTTGTTTTGTAATTCAGTAAGAGGGCGATGCTTTTCATTCAAAAAAATTTCGATCACTGCTCGAAGTTCAAAAAAAGCGCTGAAGGACTTTCCCACAACTAAGCCAGCGTACGGCAGTATGATAAGGTAAGTCAGTTTCTCCAATCTCTTCAATAAATTGTCGGAATTGTCGGTGATTCAGCCCAAAAGATCTGATAAAATTAACAGTTGATATGGCTGGTTTCAGAACGTCAGACATATCCAAACATTTTCCGCACAAAAGACTGTTGGTGAATGATACAATGTAAGACTAATGGTTTTGAACCACCGTCATTTTCTACAGCCTTTGACACAAGGGAAAACACCCTTTATCTTTCCCACTCATGTTTTTGCCTCCATCAGTTGTAATACATTTCAAGTTTTTCCATCGAAGGTTCTTTTGATTAATGGCCATTTAATTCTTTAAAAATATCTGTACCAGTAGTTGTGCCATGAATACTATACATGTCAAGAAGTTCTTCGTGCACTTCATAGCTTTTATCTACTCCTCGAATATAAATCAACACCTGAGCAGTATCTGACACATCCGATGACTCATCCAAGGCCAAAGAAAACCACTCAAAATGTCGAACAGATGAGAGGATATATTTTCAGCGATGTTTTCACCCTTCGAGCCACAGTGTTTGCTGACATACTGACAGTTTTTAATAAATTTACCTTTTCAGGGCACATTTCTTCGGCTACTGCAATTATGCATTCTTTGATCATTTCTCCATCGGTGAATGGTTTTCCACGTTTTGCAATTTCAAGAGCCACACGAAAGCTGGCACGAGTTGCAGCCTCTTGTTCAGTTTTGAGTTTTGTAAATGAGATTGCTGCGATTTCAATCCGCGCTGCATAGCTCCGAATTTTTCTGTCCGCAAACTTCCTGTATATTTTGAGTAATTTTGAAAATGTTTTGTTTCATAATGACGTTTAATGTTATATTCTTCGGCTATGCTTTCATTGCAAATCAAACATAGCGCCTTGTTACTGGACTCAATTACGAAATACTGAATGTTCCACTGATCTTTGAATTTTCTGCATTCACTATCAATTTTTCGCTTCTTTTCCATAGTACTAATTCACACACAAAAGCAACAATTCAAATCAAAATACTGTTATAAAGATGTCTTAAACTTAAATACGCACTAACACGTTTTAAGGAGGTATGCAATATTTTATTTAACAACAGTGTCATAGGAACTGACTTGTGGTTGCGCCACTAGCCTTCTTATATATTCCAATTACTGCCATCTAGAAGTGAGTGGAAGACACCAGAACTTTCTCGAACCAACGAAATTATTCTGTACGTGCTATTAGCGCCATCTGTTAGCGATAGAAGGTACTACCTATTTCCGCTTGTGTCCACCAGATGTCGTGTCACGTTACTCCTCATGGCTCGTACTCTACGACTAATCTAGAAATTACAGATAATGATAGGAAAATTAATAATATGCAGTGTTGCCGTTTTGCGGACTTTCTCCGATTTGCAGCCTTTTTTTAAAAGTTTTGTACTTTTTCGGACTTTTTTTTTCATCAGTGGACTATTTCACTTCTTACCACCGGCAACAATGATAATATGGTTTTGGCCCTCGGAACTTACTGGAGTAATCAGTATGGCCCTAAGGCTGGAAAGTTTGGAGACCCCTGGTTTAAATAGTAAATAAACATGGTTACCTACTAGGTATTTTTCTCGATATAAAAGAACAGATAATAGTATTTTAGCAAAGGAAAGTTGTTTAAAAAAACTAGCATGCATTAAGATTAATTATTTTAGTATTTTTAATAAATAAATAAATCTATATATGATTAGATATCCAAGCAGCAACCCTTAAACAGACATAGACCTAAGAAATCACTTACCGTTGCTATTTGGCAATATTTACACGATTAATTTCTCATCCAATTGACTGAGAGAGGAAATGATGCATCAGTAATATGTGTGACATTTTTTTGTAAAACGTTCCTTAAAAAAAAGTTTACGAGACTTGCCAAGATTTACTGTCGAGAATCCTAAAAAGGTCTTTTTAGTAATGCGACATTACATAGAATAAAATTTTAATTTTAAGAAAATGCTATGTAATGTATTCTGCAAAACAAAATTTATTTTGCACAATTAATTAATTAATAATTACTTAGTTTTCAGTTTTCTAAAGAATACGTAAATAGTATCTAGCTGCTTGCAGAATTTTTTAGTTCATCCAACAAAAAATGTTTTAAGGTTATAAAATATTTTAAATATGTTTAGTAGGTAATTAAATAAAAATGTCTAAGTTTTTCGAGCATTATTAGCATAAATACCAATATAAGAATATTTCACTGATGATGTCGCTTTTATAAACTATTATTTTTTAAGATTTAGACGTCAAATGATAACAACAATCATTAAACCTATATTAATAAGAATACACTTTTTATAATGTTTTTAAATTTTGCAAATCTTTGTCACTTTGTTTTTTTTTTATTATTCAAAATAATGGTTCCCGATGAGTATCCTTATTTTATATAGTATAGAAAGTACAAAAATGAGGCTTTTATCATACAGTAATGTATATACGATTAAGTCTTCTTTTAACATGAAAAAAATATATAAATATACATAACACATACATTTATAATAATTTTTACTTTTTAATAAAAACAATAATATATACGACTAGTTAGATGCTTTTTTCTTAATATTTTTTAATTAAAAAAAATATCTAAGTAATCGTATAAATTATCGTTTTTACTAAATAGTATAAACTATAATAATTTTATCTACATTTAATTTTTTTTTATTTTAAGAAAAGATTTAATCGTATACACACAAAACTTATAACTATTTTTAAAAGCCCACTTAATTGGATAAAAATTTTTTTTTTATTTTAAAAGCATTTAACATATTATATAAAATATATGCTAATTTATTTAAATAACATTTTCTCCGGCATTTCTCCAAAAAAATATAAAACCACTGCGCTTACACATTTATTTTCTTAATCCCTAAAAAACTTTAAAATTAAAGACTTTGTTAACTGTATTTGTTTACTTATTTATTTTGTTTGATATTTTAAAGAGTCTTATCAATGAAAAACAATTAGATTGGTAGCAAGAAATGTAACAAATTTATTTAAAAGCGTTTCAAATTTCCTGTTTTTGTTAAAAATAGTCAACGTTCTTATCAGCTTGTAGTTATCTGCTAGTTTAACAATCGCAAGGCATAACTTAAAAGTAAAAAACCAGAAAAAAAATTACAACCCTTTATTCTAAATATTTTACATTAAGCTAATAAGATTACTTTATATAAAATTTAAAACGTATTTTAGTCTGTTTAAATATTTTTTTAACGATATACCTCTTTAACTTTATTTACACGTAGGTGCGAAAATTTCTGCAAACTATAAAATATACAACTTATTTGTGAGAAAAAATACTTTAATGAAGTTTAAAATATATTTTTTTTTTTAAATTAAGGTGACCGTTTCGCCATGTTAAACTTCCCTAAGAACATTACTGTCTTTTAGACTACGGTACTCTAAAACTTGG
>JAHBCN010014246.1:0-23074 GCA_019359885.1 Listronotus oregonensis
TTTAATTAAAATTAAGTTTAACTAATAACAATTATTACTTTCGATCATTAAAAAAATAATTTATTAACTAAAATTTAATTAAACCAATAGAGTATCGAAATATTATCAATTTATTTTCCCTAAGTTATCTGGTCCTTTTAAAACCCTTTATTTCAGTAAATTTGAGTCCATGTCGCAATAAAAAATTTGTAAAGTTTAACTAAAGATAAAATAACCGAAAAAAAGAGAGAACTGAACTCTTAATAGTTTACTAGGTGTGAAAAAATATATTGAAATAAAATACAAAACTTTTTAAAATAATAGAGAATTACATAAAACAATAATTATTCAAATGTTCAAACAACCCCATTAACAGCTAAACAAATTTTCCCAAACCCGATCATAAAATTCATTTCTAACGTTGCAAAATTAATATTGCCAAATTTTATTACATTTTATCAAAATTGCTTTTGTAGCTGGTTGAGATTTCAAATTTTACACTTTTATAAATGACACTTTTTTACTTTTTAAATGACCCCACAGAAAAAAGTCATTCGGTAAAAGATCAGGTGACCTAACTGGCCAAAGTATCCGGTACCGTGGACTAATAGTATTCCCGTTAAAAGCATTTTCCAGGTACTCTCTAACCATACGTGCATTATGGGCGGGGCAACCATTCATTTGGTAACAGATCATTTGATCTTCCCGAAGGAACATAGTCCATAAAAAAGGGTCCAATGATATGGTGTCCGATAATTCCCACGAATACATTTGTTTTTTGGGGATATTGTGTTTGAGTATAAACAAAGCGATGTTTATTTTCTTGGCTCCAATACCGGCAATTTTAAACATTTCGTGCATTGTTGAGGGTGAATGTACATTCATCGGTAAAACAAATATTTCTTAAAAAATTCCTATCGTTACTTGCTCTTTTCATCATTTCAAAACAAAATGCCATTCTTCGCTCGTCATCTCCTTCCTGCAGCTCTTGATGTTTTTCGAATTTATACAATTAATATTTGTATTTTTGTAAAGTGCGCAATACCGTTGTATGATGTTTATTTACCTCTTGCCCTCGTACTAACCATTTTGTTTTCCTCCACACTTAGTAGAATATTAAGATCTCTGTTCTCTCTTTCTTCGGCTCTATTTTTAATATCCTAGGTTGAACATTTACAGTTATTTATTACGGTACCTTTGGACTCGAACTTACTGACAATACGTTTAATAGTTGAAATGGACGAAATGGGCTTGGTGGAGAAATAAACTAAAAACATTTCAGATACTGCTCTATAACTGTTTCCCGCATAATGCCACTTAATTATGGATAATTTTTCGTCGATTAATAAATCATATTTTTTTTCAAATACCGACTGTCACTGATTTATTAAAACTTTTCCTCATGCCAGGGACAATATTTATTTTACTGGTCCCTGTTTGGTTTTACCTTGAATAATTCAAGATTCGGTTATTAAAATTTTTTGAAACTTGGCACGAGGGCTTGTCAGATTGGTCTCTTTAAAAAGTTATCCAACATTTTTTTGTAAAATGTACAGGGGAGCCAATAATTGACCCCCTTAAATTCTACGTTCCGTTCCGCTCGGCAACGCACCACCTTGTATAAAAAATGCTATTAGCCTCTAGGGAAATTGCAGATATCTCTTTTACAGGACCTTTAGCTAATTTGGATTGGGCACCCAAATTCTGGTCTATTTTAATATCTCAAAAACAAAATAATGGTCGCTGTCTCCTTCTAATCTGTGTCAAATCAGAACCTACTTGGAATAATATTTTTATTTCTGGGAATTGGTGCCTTTCCCAACTCCTTATCCTTCTTAGATATTTTTACGAGTTCTGCTCTAAATAATTAAGCATTATCCACTGACTTTTTGGCTTTTAATAGAGTGCCCTTTTACATCTTATCTGGAAAAGTCCATTTTGTTCATTTCTTCATTCTAGAATGTCTGTAATGCTGACCCGTCTGCCTGCAGGGGTAATTCATTTCCTTTCTAACCTCCAAATATTTAAGCCCAATATTAATAAACCTCTAGCTTCCTTTAAGGCACTCACTGTACATTGGTACCCAAGGCGGCTCGTGCCTTAATATATAAAAAATAAGACAAATTACACAGCCCCACAAAATATAAATGTTCGGACTTTGGTCGGACATATGTATTTTTGATGCTGAATCCGTTTCCGAGCTTAGAAACGTCTGGAATTGGCCCTTAGGAGCCAAAAATGGCCTCTATAGTTCCTAAAAGATGGATTCCGGGATGAGGCGAGGTCGAAGGTGCATTCTCAAGCCTAAGCCGGATTTTGGTCGAAAAGTATGGCCAACTTGGAATTCCTCATTTAGGATCGGGAAAATGACCTTTCAAGGCGAAAATGGTTTGATGCCGCAATCGCAACAGTGGTAATTTTAGTATTTTAAATTCTGTAACTCAGACTGTGTTTAAAAAGTTTATGGCAAACGTTAATTCCTCGTTTTGGAATCCCTTAGGATTCTTTTTCCGTTTTAAAGGGGCCTTGCGGCGTCCGAAACACGATTTTCCTGCCCCTAAGGGGTCATTTTCCCGGTCCCAAACAAGGAATTCCAGATGGCCATAAACTTTTAGAGCACAGTGTGAGTTCCAAAATTTAAAAGTACATAATAATACCACTACTGCGATTGCTGCGTTAGAAACACGATTTTCCGGCCCCTAAGGGATCACTTTCCCGGTCCCAAACGGGGAATTCCAGTTGGCTATAAACTTTTAGAGCACAGCGTAAGTTTCAAAATTTAAAAGCACATAATAATACCATTGTTGCGATTGCGGCGTCCGAAACACGATTTTCCTGCCCCTAAGGGGTCATTTCCGGTCCCAAATGGGGAATTCCAGTTGGCCATAAACTTTTAAAGCACAGTGTGAGTTCCAAAATTTAAAAGCACATAATAATACCACTACTGCGAGTGCGGCGTCCGAAACACGATTTTCCGGCCCCTAAGGGGTCACTTTCCCGGTCCCAAACGGGGAATTCTAATTGGCCATAAACTTTTAGAGCACAGTGTGAGTTGCAGAAATTAATAGTACATAAAAATACCACTGTTGCGATTGAGGCGCCGAAACACGATATTCCGGCCCCTAAGGGGTCATTTTCTCGGTTCCAAACAGGGAATTTTAGTTAGCAGTAAAATTTTTGACCACAATTCCAGCTTTTGCTTGAGAATGCACCTTCGACCTCGCCTCATCTCAAAATCAATTTTTTAGGCCCTAGAGAGGCCATTTTTGGCCCCTAGGCCCAATTCCAGACGTGAAGGGCCATTTCTGAGCTCGGGATCGGATTCAGTGTCGAAAAATACATGAGAATACATATGTCCCACCCACAAGTCCGAACATTTATTTCTTTTTGTGGGGCTGTCTTATTTGCCATTCCGACTATTTCAACACGCGAAAGCGAGACAGCAACAAATAAAACGATACTCCATGCAAGAAATAAAATCGTACTTACTGAAGACGGAAAAATATATAATGCCCTCTCGCGTGTTAAATCCCATAAGAAATAGCTTACAGGTGGAGGTATACGACGCAGCGGTTGTAGGTTCAGTCGGACGGTCAGGGTGAAAATAATTTCCGCCACGTAAAACATCGGTAAGGACTATATGGCGTGAATTCGAGGGACTTGGTGTCAGGCAATTGACAACGTGAAATTATTGGATTTAAAATTTAAATTTTTATAAAATTTTTGCATTGCTTCATTTAATACAAAATATCATTTTTAAATTAATTGGTTATTTTTATTTTGTCTGGGGAGACTACAGTCCTTTCGCCCTTACGGACCAGCTGCCACTGGTTAGTTGTAGTTAGAGTAGACAATATCAAGTATTCGTAAACTGTCACCACAAGATAAAAAATACATAATAGTTGTTTCAACCTCATTTTTATGAGTTTTTATATCCTAAGTTGAATCCCATAATTATGGTAATGACAATTTTGCCAAATAGGTATCAAACACGAATCCGTTCTTTAATCTGTTGTTTTATCTCTGTTCATTGGACCACAGAAATAGTTTTGGGAAAAGGTTATGGACACATGTTTGTTTGTTCAGACTTATTCTGACATTATTAGAGAATAATTTCAACGAGAATGACAACGATGCTTTCGTTGGGTAAGAAAAATATACAGTCTATGTTATCTTATTTATGTATCCAACACAATTTGTTTGGTTCTTTCACACGAGAAAAGCAAATTCTTTGAACTTATGTATAATGTCTCGAAACAATATATTAAATTTAGGTTCATAAATAAAAAAGTACCTAGAGGCTAATACCATTAAATTTAATTTTTCGGGTTATTAATTAGGAACCTATTCAATATACCCTGTTAGTAGTTAAAGAAAAATGTTGAACCTACAATATTCGCCAAGCTTTTTAATAGTCTATTGAATAACGAGTGCGATACAAAAGTAGCATCGGAGAAAGATCAGAAGTCATTAATAACAAAATCGCTATTGCCCTTCACGCTTACGTAAGTGCAGTTTTACTTTTTCCTAAGTACTAACGTACCGTGGACTAAAAGATTTAAAAGTTTGAGGAGAAAGGACAAACATGCCAGTAATAAAGTAACAAAAAAAGTGGGAAGTTTGGAGCCTTTCCAGATAGACTGTTAAGTGATGCATGAAAGTGGCACTTCGTGTTGCTCTATGCGGAGCTGCTAGGAAAGCAATTATAATTGCTAACTTCTTGAAGCACAAGTCGTAAATTTAACTATAAAAAAGCAACCAGTCGCCTAAAATCCATCGTTAAGGCAGAATGGGAAGCTTTTTTGTAAGGTATTTGTAAGTCACTTATAAGGCGAAGAACTTTTCTTTGCATGGAATTAGGAATGCTAAAAGTTGTGGGGGAAGGGCGCAATTCCCCAAGCATGATAAAAGTATGCAAGCTATGATTTGGGATACCTACAGAGTATACAGATTAAAAGGGGATAATACTTTTCAGCTCAAAGATGAATCCAAGCTATTTTGAAGCTTCTGTGGCTATTTATATAATCAATTTGTGATAATTAGGAACATTTTTAAAAATAACGCCCACAAGATTAAATAACTTCTTGTTCTGCAGAACCTTGCCGCTAGGTAAAGACACAGATTTAACTAAACCAGATGTGAAAGCCGGGTCGGCTCGATTGAAGTTTTTGACTCGAGCAACACACAAAGGCATCGCTTTAGCCAGAGGCATTCTTTTAACGGGCAGCGGCTACCTGCACTACTGAAAATCAGACTTTTATTTTTAAGGACAGGAACGTATTGCACGAATCTGTCAAAATTAAAAGGTATGCAAATTAATAATGACTATTTTTAAGCTTCAGTATTGGAATATGTACTTGGTTTAATATTAAAATACAGGGTGTCCGAAAAAGTCTGGAATGGGTCAAATATCTCGAGAACGAAAGGTTGGATTTCCAAGATTGCAACTGAACTTTGTTTTTGAAACAATCGTCTTCTAATTCTGATGTCAAAAGCCACCCCCACCCTCTTAAGGGGTGAACGTAAGGGTGGTTTTATAATTTTAAATAGAAACCCCTTTTTTTTGCATTTTCGTTCTCAAAAAATTATGTGTTTGGCCCCAATTTTCACCCCCCAATCCACGCCACCCCTTCACAGGGGATGAAAAAAAAACGAAAAAAAGAAAAAATAAAACTAAAACTGAACAGTTTAAATATTTAATTAAATCCGTAATAAAAATAAACATGTACAAAAACATGTTACCCAATCTCAAATTTCACCCCAACCCTCGCCACCCCTCCACAGGGATAACAAAAAATTATTTAAACAAAATGAAACTGAACATTTTAAATTTCTTAATTAAATCCATAATTAAAATAAACATGTCAGAAAAATATGTGACCCGATCTAAAATTTTACCCTTCAAACCTTGCCACCCTTTCATGGGGGATGACAAAAATTAAGAAAATAATATTGCAATAAAATTTTTTTTATTTTTATTACGGATTTAATTAAGAATTTAGAAGGTTCAGTTTCAATTTTGTTTTATTAATTTGTTTCATCCCCTGAGGAGGGGTGGCGAGGGTTGGGGTTGAAATTTGAGGTGGATTTAATTAAATATTTAAACTGTTCACTTTTAGTTTTTTTTTAACTTTTTTTCTTTTTCTTTTATCCCCGTGAAGGGGGCAGGGGGTTGGGGGTGAAAATTGAGGGCCAGACACAGAATTTTTGAAGAATCCAAAAATGCAAAATGGGGTTCTATTTAAAATTATAAAACCAATTCTTACGTTCACCCCAAGAGGCGGGGGTGGTTTTTGACATGAATTAGATAGACAATTGTGTCAAAAACAAAGTTTAGTTGCAATCTTGGAAATCCAACCTTTCGTTCTCCGAGTATTTGACCCAGTCCGACTTTTCGGGCACCCTGTATATTTTTTCTTCAAACGTCCAAATAATAACTTAGGCACAGCAGGAATTTTTTTATTTACACTAGAATATCTCCAATAAATCTATAATAGTAGAAATACCAATATTTAATATTCAAATCTTATAACGCGTATTATGATAGAAATACCAATGTTGAAATATTCAAATTCTCAATTAATCACCCTTACAATATTCATAATTATTTTTTTTTTTAAAAGTTCTGAAATTTTAAGCGCATTGTAATTTGAAAGTGTGATTATTATAACAGCACGAGCCAAGCTTCACGTCTAAAAATGTCTATTGTGATTTTTGAATCTGAATAAATAAATCGAACTTACCTTATAGAGTCACTTGGAAGCGAAAAAAGTTATTTTTTATTATTAGATGTACAGCATCTACATATGCACTTATAACCTGTCATGTTATAAAAGTCGAAAATAATAAATATATTAAAACTTCCTTGGCCGCCACGCTATGTTTCGTATCTGGTCTTTTTTATCTGGGGTAAAGATTTAATATTCTGAACTTCACCAAATTTGCAATATTCTCCATTTTTTAAACGAAGCTGAATATCATAACTATTGTGTAAAAGCTATGGAGATGATTTCAAAGAAATTTGGCATGGTGTTTTACGTTGGCATATATTTTTTAGCACAAATACGGAGATCCTTAGAGAAATCTAAGGGTTAAAATTGCATTTTTACGCCTGAGGGCGAAAAAGAAACGTAAACGCCCGCATTTATAAATTTATAAAACAACAATAAAATTACATAAGGCCTAAATTTTTGGTAAACAACAATATATTTACTTAATGCTATGTTAAAACTACAGTGATTATAATTTGAAACAATAAAATCTGGTATATTTTCTCCTGCTGATTCTTTTTGATGTATAATGTCAGTCTCTATGGTGGTAACATTGAAAAAGCCGGAAGAGTATGTGGTGCTAAAATTTTTTTTTGGTATTTGAATTTTATTTTATACGAAGTCTTCAATATAACCCTTGGTCACAATCAAGGAGTGCCAACCTCCATGGTGTTTCACAGTCAATAAATAGCCCCCAGAGTCAGCTATTTCATGAAATCACCCTTTGCCTTTTCATAAATTAATCTTGACTTTCCTGGCAACAACTGTAGGCAGACTTTCTCTGCAGCTTTTTATATTTCTGAATTATTTCGGCTTATAAATCAAATTTAAAAACCAGTTTTTTGACAACTTTGTTGAAATCACATGTAATTATTTCTTTGGTATATTTACCATGTTTCGGACCTCACATATACATCTGCCTATCACCTCGTATATTCTGCAAATCTTGTTTTTTTTTTTTACAGATAAGGCTGAACCAAGCCTATAGACATATTACAAAGAAATCATGCTACTAAAAGTATGTAAGGTTTTTTTTTAAATCTGATATTTGAAGATTTTATCTTGCCATTCGGCACGTAGCTGCATACGAGAAAAAAATATATCAACAATAAAACAGACAAAACAACACCCACATTACCATATAAGTTATTTGGCCCACTGCTTAAATTACTAAATTGGCGGTTTCGAAAAAAGAAGCCGCCAATGTTAAGTCAAAAAATAATTCAATAACCGGGTTCGCCGAAAACAGTCTGACCTAACGTCTGGTCAAAAATTATTGTGCCAAAATTAGGCAAGGTTGTCGGGAGGCTGCTATTAGTGATGGCAACAATTTATCGATATTTCTCATTAAACTGGAATTTTTGGATAGAATATCGATATTTCTGTATTGAAATGCTAGTGTTACCGCGAGAGAACACTGAAACGGGGAATCAAAAGAGAATGGGTCTCTCGTCTGGGCGAGAATGCCCTTTTCTCGCTCAAAAGACCACTCTTTTTCATTTCGTTTCGTTTCTTTCGTTACAAAAATACATATAATTTATGTAAATACATACGTTTATATATTTGTAATGTTAAAATTTAATAATTTTTTACTTGTATATATTTTAGCAGATGTACAGGGTTTTCATTTATATTTTGACACCCACTTACAAAGATAACTACGTAGAAAAACATTTCTTGTATAAAAGTTTGATAGTTTTTCATCTACTATCCTTTGAGTATAACCAAAAAAAAAGAAATGAACATTAAAAAGTTAAGAAAAATAAATAAATTAACATCCTGTATAGTTTTATTTAAAATAAAAGGTCTATTCATCCCCTTTTAAAAAGTATATAGTTTGCTGATATTTCATTCAGCCGTTGTGAAAATATTCAAGGTTTTAGGCATTAAAAATTAAAATACAAAATTTATTAAAAATTCAATTAATAGTAAATATCAGCATCGCCTGGGAAAACAGATAATTTATAATGAACCTAAAAAAATAAATATTTTCAACGTAACTTTTACCTTTTTTTCTGCAATGGGAAATGTTTTCCTTAATTTACAATTGATCGCGGGAAAAACAAAATCAAACCGGTTTCTATTAAGTAACATAGTTTCATTTTCAATTTTTTGTCATGGTATGTTTATAGTTTCCTGTCATTCACAATAAATTTTATTTTTTTAGGTAACCCCACAAAAATAGACCCAGAGGATTTAAATCGGGACTATTGGGCGGTCATTTAAGAGCCCTCTTACCCGAAAACCATATTTCTCGTTGAGATACTGAGTTACTGGTACAACATTGTGTGGGGATGCCCCGTCCTGGTGCCAGATAAGATTCCTGTATTGTTAAAACGGTTTTTTTTTTTTAATTAAACGTATTTACACCCCTTTGTCTTAGAAAATATATTTAAAAAATTATGTTAATATTTTAAATGCAAATTTTTGGAGGACCATGCTTCCTTAGCATACCATTATGTTTTAAGGTTTTTATGATAAAATGTGAGGTCTAAAAAATTTATAATATTTTCTTTTATTTATTCTATTGTAAACTGCATTTTTTGATGATAATTGTTGAATTTGTTTAGTACGTAAACACATTTATCCTTGGCGACTGGACAGTTAATCACGTATCTAAAAAAAATATTATCTTGGTTTAGATTTATGGTTTCCTTAACGTCTTCTAGGACGAGTGGTGCTGAATATTGAAGCTCATATAGCGCAACCTACGCTGCAAATTCCACATATATATTTTTTGGCACCAAGCTGCTACTCTTACTATTCCTAAAATATTGTCAACGTCCTAAGTACGTAAATCTATAAGAGTATATATTTTTTAATGAGATAGCTTATTAAAATAATGCGAATCTATCAAAAATGTGTTCTAGAAAACAAACTTGACTATGTCGAAAACACTTTTAATTTATTTTTTGTTTAACACAGCAGGAGGTACGAACACGCTTTATTCCTTTGACCTCAATTTAACAAATTTGTTCCATAATTCCTATTTCATTTGGCATAAAACTATTTATTTACGTGCCAAAAATTTTACCTAGGGACGGTCGTATGTATTTAAAAAAAGTAAATAAATAGATTAGAGGTCATTGAACTGGATACATGGCATTGGCGTAGCCAAGATGGGGCAGGAGTGGTTACGGCCTCCAGGAATATGTGGTGCCCTCCGTAGTTAAAGTCCTATAACGAAACAAAAGTAAAATAAAGCGGCAATAAATCAACATAAATATTTTGTCAGTATAATTTTGCTGTGATCTTTATAAAATTATGAAAATTTTAGTCATGTCTTATTGGGTGTCTAAATACGATTGAAATATAAACACTTTTTAATATTCTAAAAAAAATGTTGTAGCCTTTAAACATCGCTGTTTTTGTTGGCCAAATATATATATGTATATATATATATATATATATATATATATATATATATATATATATATATATATATATATATATATATATATATATATATATATATATATATATATATATATATATATATATATATATATATATATATATATATATAATATATGTATATATATATATATATATATATATATATATATATATATATATATATATATATACACGTTCGGCGCTTGAAAAATTTCGAATATGATTTTTGCGCAATGTGTAAGAAGGAGACGGAGTAGAGCGAGAACAAATTTCGCTCCACAAATTCACATTGCGAGCGGTACGGGGAATCGGCGTCGCTATCGGTGGGAGGTTACCGATGCAGTCGTTCTCTGTCTACTCTCTATCTATTAGTGTCTAATACATTAAAATTCAATCCGTAAGATTCAACTCGCCAAACGTGTAATATATATATATATATATATATATATATATATATATATATATATATATATATATATATATATATATATATATATATATATATATCTGCTGTGTGTGTGTGTGTGTGTAGGGTGTTGAGGGAAAAATTTAGGGGCAGTTTCTACATCTAAAAACCCTCCACATATAACATTAATTTTTTTGGAATTTATTTCGTGCAAATCCTATGTCCGACTTCTTAAATTAAAAAAATAAAATCCTAGAGCCGCTACTTCGCATTGGTCCAAAAAGTCAGTCACCATGGTTACAAACGCGGTTGACCAATGAAACGGCTTTTCTTCATTCGTTTTTGCGTAGCGCGTCGTTCTCAAATAAAAATGGCCCGGCTACAGCATTGTAACTTACTTGTACTGTACTTTTTTAATTTAACAAAAAGTCATGTGAAGTTTTATTTGGCACAAATCTATTGTACTCACTTGCCAAACTATTTATTTTTACCTAGAATCCTCTGAACATATGTAAAAAATAAATAAACACTATAAAGTCATATACTAACGGTCACTGAACCGGTTACTCACAGATTTTGTCCTATATTTTGAGTCCGACTTAAAATGTTATTTAGAGGGCGTCCAATATCAATAATGACAATGTAGAATCTCATAAACCATACATTTAAGGGTACTGCTCCCCGTTTGGTACACCGACCATTGTGACGACCCAAATAACGAACCAAACAAAAACTGTATTGAAAATTACTAAAACTTTGTTAATAACTTCTACGTAGGGATAATTTAGGAAAATTTAAAAGCGCTTAGTTTTGGTCAGTCCTGATTTATTCTGGTTAGTTAAAGCGGCTTTTGATTTTCCTCAATCATATTTCAGACATGATAAATCACTAATTTTTGAAACAGTAAACTTTTCCGTTTAGGTCGCAATTCTGCCATGGCTTAATCAAACGTAGGGATAATAAAGATAAATTTAAAAGCCCTTAGTTCTGGTCGGTCATGGTAAGTTTAAGGGGCTTTTATTTTCCCCAATTATATTTCAAACATAATAAATCACCAAAAGTAGGAACAGTAAAATTTTCCAATTAGGTATTCCAAAAAATAAAATTAACTATACACTTAACAAATTTAATTCTTTCCATCCAAAAATTCAATTTACTCATGAAAACGAAAATAATCATACAATTAACTTTCTTGATGTTACAATAGGTTATGATAATAATGGCATAATAAAAACAAACTGGTACACCAAACCTGTTTGGTCTGGTAGATACCTAAATTTCACCTCAAATACCCCAATTTTATACAAAAAAAGTGTTGTAAAGTCATTAGTTGACAGAGCTGTAAAACTCTCTGATACAAAGCACAGACCAAAAAGTTTAAAAAAGTAAGAGAAATCCTACAAAAAAACAAATACCCAAAAAAAATTCACAGAACCAATTATAAAAGCACGTATAAATCTTTTTATATAACCTAATAGAAATCAAAATAATAACAGTAATAAAGACAAGGAATATATTTCATTACCCTACAACCCTGAAATAAATCATAAAATAAAAAAGTATTGAATCCATTTAACATTCATGTATCTGAAAAACCGCTAAATAATTCTAAATCCCTCTTCACAAAACTAAAACCAGAAATCCCAAAATTAGATCAAACGAACCTCATTTATAAAATAGATTGCCTTGATTGTCCAAAAACCTATATTGGACAAACAAAACAATATTTAAAAAATAGAATAAATGAACACAAAACAAGCATAAGAAATATTAAAGATAATTCAACAGCTCTCGCTAATCATGCAATAGAAGAACTACATAATTTTAATTTCAAAAATGTTCAAATTCTAGATTACGAAACGAACTATAAAAAAAAGAAACCTAAAAGAAATGATTCATATCAAAAAGAAAAAAATACTGTAAATTTTAGGACTGACACTGGTAATCTAAGTATCGTCTATAACGACCTAATTACAGGATAATAAATGCAAATTTTACCACCTATTGGGGCTGTAAAGCCCAAAATTATGTACAGTTAGGGGTAGACCCAACATTTATAAAATATACTCTATTTTTCATCACTAACATTTAAGATGTAAAGCGTAATAGTTTCATCGTTTAGTTTTTAAGTGTTTGGTTTTTATCTTTATTTTGAATTTTTTAAATCTTATTAGATAGTGTAAGTTTATGAAAGGAAAAAGGTATGTAACTTTTATTTGTTTCCTTTAATTAATTTTTGTTATTTGTTTTTGTTTCCAATTGTATATATAAAGACATTAAGAACATCTTAGTGTTCTAGATTCTGATGATGGTTTAATTGGAAATAAGCCGAAACGTCAAAGAAATGTTTTAATTTTATTTCAAATTAATTTAAAAAAAAAAATGACCGAAAAACCCAGGAGAATTAAAAAAATATATATATATATATATATATATATATATATATATATATATATATATATATATATATATATATATATATATATATATATATATATATATATATATATATGTATATATATATATATATATAAATATATATATATATATAATATATATATATATAATATATATATATATATATATATATATATATATATATATATATATATATAAAATATATATATATATATATATATATATATATATATATATGTGGGTGTGTGTGTGGGGTGTTGGGGGAAAATATTTAGGGGCAGTTTCTACATCTAAAAATGTAAAGGAAAGTTTATATATCAAAAACCCGATGAAATATTATAAGAAAATTTGGTACATCTAAATATAGCATTAAAAGTCACATTTAAATATACTAATTTGATTTTTAAAGCCAATGAGCTGTCAGCTCATTGTTTAAAGCTCTCTATTTAGCAAAAAAAACTGGACGCCACTGCTTTTTGCAAAAATAGGTATCGCATTCTTATAGCCTTATAGCCTATGTTCTTGGACTTTTTATTTCCGACGCACCGTTTTTAAAATAAAAATTATTGTAGTAATCACTACAATTTATTTATTTTTTTTATTTCCGGGAACCCTCTACATATAACATTAATTATATTTCAAACATAATAAATCACTAAAAGTAGGAACAGTAAAATTTTCCAATTAGGTAGATAGTTAAAACATTTATTATTGTTAGATTATTATAATATCACTATTATTCAAATAAATATTTTAGATTTCTGCATCTTATATGTGTGCAATACATATTTTGATATTTAGTTATAAAATTAGTTTCAATTAATTTTACTATATTTTATAAACCATCAGAGACAGAAACCGAAAAATGACAATGGAAAGAGAGTGTTTGAAAAAATAAACCTTTTTTTTTACTAAGATTTTGTCCACTCAGTTTTTGGGCGAAAGAATTCAAAATGAATAATAAATTTAGTGTACGAAATAAGAATATTTGAGGGAAATTTATGAGGTGTACGAAACGCAAGTATAAAAATAAGAATAAATCGAACAGCGCCATATTTGTTATCCTTCTCGCATTAAAAAAAATACGGAAGAGACATCTTGTATATTTTTTACAAAAAACAGAAAGACTATATTAAAAAATAATTTAAGTTAAAACCCAAAAAATACGACCTAAAATTAACGTTTTTTTTTTAATAGAACATCTTTTTTATTGGTTTGCTTTCAAAAGCATCGATTTTTTTTAATGCGTTTCACTGGAAAGCAATTCGCATTTGTTTTTAGTAGCAACATAATAAATTTATTTTATATCAGAAATATGCGATTTAAATAAGAAAAAAGGTTTATAATAAAAGAAAAAAATCCCCAAAAAAAAAAAAAAATTTTTTTTTAAAAATCCCCCGTGTATTCATTTTAAAACATCGGTAAAAGTAAAACATACTTAAATTAATTCTGTAAAATCAAACTAAATACGAAATTATTTTTAGATGCTTTAAAAACAAACTAATACTTAAGATATTCTATAAAGAAAATGTTAATCTCACAAAAAACACTTATGTTAAATAAGGCCAAGTTCCTATTCAAAAATACCGACCTCTTAAAGAACTGAGATATAAAATTAGACCACAGTGTTCTATCCATAATTTTATTTCACTCTTTTTTGACTTGGCAATTTTTTTACTGATGGGTCTGTATTAATGAATAGTGTTTTTTCATTAATATATACAGTTTTTTTTCGTTAATACAGACAGATCAGTAAAAAACTTGCTAAGTCGAAAAAAGTGAAACAAACTTGTCAACAGAACTTGGTCTAATTACGTCTGAATACTTCAAGGGGAAAAGATTTTTGGATAGGAACCTGGCCCTTATATAAGTATTTTTGGTGAGACATCCTCTCTTTTTTCCAAGTTCAATTTTCTCTAAGTAAACCTTTGTCTGTAGGTGGAACCCAACCTTTAAGGCCCCCACAGACTACGGTTATTTTCATCCATTCGTATCGCGGCGATACAGAACGGCGTGTTGAATCGTCGAACTCTTTTGCCCACACATTACAGGTAATTTGGACCGTTTTTTTGTGCGTTCTACGGTTACGTTATGAAGAGAAAGCATTTTAAATAAAAATAACAAGTATGAACATGTGCCACTGTTCCGTTGGCTTCACTTATGCAAAAAAATCCGTCAATTTTAAATAAAATTCCTACAATCTATCAGTAGGAATGCCACAAGTCGAACCGTCGTTTCAAAAATCAAGCGCCGCGCCGGCAGAAATTTTTTTCGACGATACGGCACGGTTTTGCCCCACAGACATCAGTTTTTGGCATATTTTACATGCCGTTCTGTATCGCGGCGATACGAATGGATGAAAATAACCGTAGTCTGTGGGGGCCTTTCAAGGAAGTTTAAAGGTGTATGGAAGCCCAATGCTATAACCCATTCGATCAAAAAATGTCCAGCCCAGTATGAAAATAACTGTCAGAGTTGGCCCCGCCGATTCTGCGCAATAACAAAATTCCACGAAATAATTTAATGTGTTGCCTACTTACACGATGATAAATCAGTGTGAAGTTAGCCAACACATTATAATTTTATGAGAGCCGGAGTACCGTTTTTTGGATTGATCAAAACCTTCTTATTTTAGTGATTAGTGTTTATTAAATTGTGACTATAATTTTGTGTTTATTGTTTGTTACATATAATATCGTAACAAAATAACTAGAGGTTGTATGGTTTTGTCTTGCAAATCCAAGGGTAACATACCCGTCTTTTAACTTTAGGTAAGCATTTTTTATATTTAAATTAGGTGCTTCTTATAAGACGTAACGTTAGGTAACCGAATAAATAATAATATATCAATTATGAATAATAGAAAATGAAAATTTCATAGGAAATATTAGTGAGAAAAGTAAAGCAATCTTAACTATCTTTTAGATGATTTCCACAATGTTTGTGTATTTCTGTGGATTATTAAAAAGAAATAAGGTTTACATTTAGGTACTTTTATTTCATTTAATTATTTTAGTACACTCTTTTAAAGGATCAAAATTATTGATTACTGGGCAGACCAGGCAAATTTTAATATATACAGGTCCCTCTAATTGAATGAAAGGAAGTACAATTATGGTACGGTTTTTTGGGGCGCTGATTACAAATCTAAAAAAAAATTCGGCAATGTTTCGTTTTCGAGATATTCATCATCAAAATCGAAAATCAAACTAACCTTATTTACACTATTCCTCCTTCTTTTTGCACAAAATTCTTGATTTTTACACTAAATTGGCACACAATATTTCACAAACACCTTTTAAAACTTTTTCATGTTTATTTTACACCTTTTTACACTTTTATTTTTTAAGCAAATATGACTGCTGCCTTTGAACTTAAAAGTTCGCAATTTAATGGAAAAAAGATGTAAAATAAATAAAAATACAAGGTTTTAAAAGGTGTTTATAAAATATCGTGTGCCACTTTAGTGTAAAAATCAAGAATTGTGTACAAAAAGAAGGGAGAATATAATGAAAATGAGGTTAGTTTAATTTTCAACTTTGATGATGAAGATCTCGGAAACGAAACGTTGCCGAAAAGATATTTTTTCAGATTTGTAATCAACGCCCCAAAAACCCCTGTATACCAAATTTGATCAAAATCGGAGAGGAGGCAACTTTCGAGACAATACCATTTGTTTAAAAATAAATTAGATTTTTGGTTTCTTAATCTTGCATTATCAACTTTTTAAGCTCGACATACTTTACACATAATATTTACAATTATTACAATGGATACTCAGGTACCAAAGGTTACTAAACATTTTTAACCACTGTTATTCTGTCTCATGAATGTTTGTTATTAGTGAAAAGTATATGCCTAAAAAGCAGTTATAAAAATTTTCACTTTTAATGTACAACCAGAATCTTAGGATTAGATTAAACTCATT
Source organism: Listronotus oregonensis (assembly GCA_019359885.1). NCBI lineage: Eukaryota > Metazoa > Arthropoda > Insecta > Coleoptera > Curculionidae > Listronotus > Listronotus oregonensis. Next base: position 16,898 of record JAHBCN010014246.1, read on the forward strand.
TACACTATCTTGCCCTTCTTTTATCACAAAATTGGTGATAAGTACATAATACTATCATACAATGTTTGAAATTTATTTTAAAAAATCGTGTTTTTATTTATTTACAAAGATTTTTGGTAAAAATACAAAACTCACAAAAATATCGACCATTTAAATAGAAGGCTTCTTTCCATATTATATCAGATGATATAAAATCCAATATTACACAATAATTTTAAATATTCTATGGTGGTATCGTTTAATAACCAACAATTTTGTGCAAAAAATAAAAAAACAGTGAATGCTTGAATTTGACATTTGATGATGTTAACTTTATAGATGGTAACAAAGAATTATGGAAGTCCGGCTCTGACCTACTATTCATTGCGCAAACTCCGCGGGGCCAACCCCCCTATTCCCGCTGCCCTGCACGCCTGGACAATTTTGTTCTACAGTATTGGGCTTCCATACACTTTTAAACTTCCTTGGGGCCTTTACGCTGAATATGAAGTACGGAAAATTCTTATTTTAATCTCCTTTAAATCGCGTCTGGTTTAAAGTCTGATAGGTAAATGAAGCAATTTGTTTTGTTTAGGGAATAAAATCCCAGCAATTATGAACTCAGAAACTCAGGTTTAATTTGACTGCAAACTTCTTAAATTCCCCCCAAATATACTACTATTACGGCCCTGTTTCAGGGCGTTCCCTGTAAAAATGTACAGTTTTCAGAATTTTTCCTTTACTTGTGTCCTAAAACCGATTTACATACCGAATTTCAAGTTCCTATGCCCTCGGGAAGTACCACATAATATTCAATTCAATTTTTTTCACTAGTGATTATAATACTTATGTAAATTTACATATCAAATCTTATACCTTTATGTGGAACGATAACGAAGTTATGATAGGAAGAAAAACACGTTTAAATGTTTCGTATAATATAAACACCGCCGGGACTTGGCATAGCGCACTACCGTGGGCCTGAATGTATTACCTGCAACTTATATAAAATACTTCGATTTAATTTACAACAGGGGACAATCTTTTGATACTAGAAGGAAAATCAGGTAACTACACCAATATTTTATTTTTAGTAAAAATAGCTTAAACAAAAAATTCCGTTTCCGGTTCCAGCAAATGCACATTTGCGCCTATGAAAAAACAATTAGCCAACCTAATAAGCGTGTAACCCTCCATATTTAGCACTTTTATTTAATAAAAATTTACACGAACCTAAATTATGCTACAAATGAGTTTTTAAATATAATTTTAACCAAAATTATTTTACTTTGAATACCCACTAGATCGTGAATTATTACAGGAAATTCTTTTCGAGCACACAAATACTCTAAAAATATTCGTTTGTCCGGAAAAAACCTATTTTAACTTCCATGTGTACCATATATGGACACGGATAATTTTAATTCTCTGCCATGTGTACAGAGCATGTATGTGCATGTGGGGTGTATATCCTTATAATTTGGCATGCTTTTAAAGGTGTTATTTAAAGGAATACAAAAAAGAAGTTTATACAAAAGTTTTAGGATTTTTTATGAAGATTTCAAATATGGTATTTAAAAAAACTGACCATCGGAAAATTAAAAAATCGGGATTTTTTAATGAAACACCCTGTATTTATTAAAAATAAGATATATTCTTACCATATCCATATTTAAATAAGTAGTTTTGTAACAATTCCCTTTCTTAGATTTAGTAAGCCCTGAAAACCAAACTTTCAGGGCTTATTAAACTTAAGGAGGGGTGCTCCATTGCATGTGAAAAAAAAATTTAAAGTCGAATTTTTACAAAAACGCATTACCAAACACGGACATGTTATATATTTTTAAAAGAAAAAAACGCAAAGATTTTATCTTCTTAATAAAATACAGGGTGTTTTATTAAAAAAATATATTATTACCGATTTTTTTATTTTTCGATCGTCAGTTGCTTTCCAAATGTTAAATCTAAAATATTAATAAAAATGCTTAAACTTCTGTATAAACCACTTTTTTGTAATCGTTCAAAGAATACCTTTAAAAGCATGCCAAATTATAAGGAAAAACCCTGTATAGTCTGTCTCAAAGTATATCGCTATGACTTTTCACGGACAATACCCCAATAAACCTTTAACAATTTTATTAAATATTGTTATTGGGTAAACCCATTTGTTCATAAGGGCAGGGGTGGACCAGGTATTTCTTGAGTATTAACCATTAGGCATATAAATATTTTGGCTAATATATTAGTGGCAGTGTTAAATAACCGTTTTTACTGTGCGTTTCGAAAAAGCTGTTTTACGAGAAAATAACTATGTCGCGTCGAAATCATTTGTCATTGGATGCAAAACAGGTTGTAAAAAATGTGTATGAAACTTTAATCAGTAGAGGAGTAATTAAACAAGAAGCTTTAGGAGAAACCTGTCTACTTACAAAAACTTCAATATCATCGATAAGGGATATTATTATTAGTAAAGAATTGAACAAAAGAAAAGAAACGTAGTTATTTTCAATCTCACCGTATAGACAATAGTGATCAGGACCTAATAAGAAGGAAAATATATTTTCTTTATGAAAGCGAAGTTATTCCTACCTTGGATAAACTGAAAAAGAAGCTAGACGAAGACAAAACCAATATAAATATTAGCCGTGCCACCCTCCATAGAGTTGTTTGTAAAATGATATTTAAATACCGCCAAATAAACAAAAGACAAGTAGTAATGGAATCGCACAAATTACGCACTTGCAGATTTAATTACCTTTAAGAAATTAAAAGATATAGGTTAGAAAACAGATCCATAATTAATCTTGATGAAACATGGGTCGATACACACAACACAGTATCCAAAGCATGGGTTGATTCCAGTCAAAACTGTCAGACGAAAGCACCTTCAAATAAAGGAAAACGCATTACCATAATACACGCTGGTTCAGAAAACGGATTTGTCCCAAACTGCTTGCTATTACATTACTTACTAATATTCCAAACAACAGTGTTATTGTCATGGATAACGCAAGCTGCCATATCCATCTGCTACACAAAGTACCAGCTTCATCAAGGTCAAAAACTAGAATCCAGGAATATTTGTTAGTAAATGATATTTATTTTAAATTCAGTTTCAAAAAACGCATCTTTTGGAAGTCATAAATTCATATGCAATTAAAAAACAATATATACGTGATAATTTGGCTGAACAGGCTGGGCAGGCATACTGTCTTACAGCTTCCTCCGTATCACTGTATGTTTAACCCCATAGAGCATTTGTGGAACCAAGTAAAATCAAAGATTAGAGCAAAAAATGTTACATCTACTTTAAGTTCCAGTAATATAAATTTGATAAAAAATGTAATTACTAACATACCAGTTAAGAGCTGGAAAAATTCACTACAGCACATTATAAAAATTGAGGACTCTTACATTTCTATCCAAAACAACATAAATCCTATTGTAATTGATCCCAATGATGACTCTGATAGTGAAACAGAATTAGATTTAGATATTTAGATTAAAAATGTAATTATGTGTAGATAATGCAGTTATAAATTTATTAAAACTTCGCATATATTTAATTTCTTAATGTAATTTTAAGATTATACTTACCTAAATAAACAACAAATTATAAATATTTATATTATTAAAGTCCGTCCCTAATGTTCTGTCCTTTAATACCTACCGATCTGCAGTTTTATTGCTGTCGGCAGGTATAATCCATAAATGAAGGCAAGAGCTAACACGGTATACTTTGAGACAGACTATACACAATACACATATTGGACATAGGTTTTGTAAGCATCTGTATCCAGGTTCTGTGTACCTTGGTTGGTCACGTCTGCCATATATTTATACGAGGATATCGTTGGGTCTGGCGTAGGGCTATACTATTTTTAACAGAACGAGATAAAATTTTTCTTTCACAAACTTTACACAAAATAGCCACAAATCGAGTAATTGAAAAAAGAAGCGTCTTGGCCCACTTTTAAAGTGTTACCATTTACCATTGGTAAGAAAATTTTACAGCAAAAGTGCAAATTTAAAATTACTAACCTGAAAGTTTTAGTTATTGAAATTCAGTTTAAATTATTTATTGGAAGTATAATAACTACTTATTTGGTATCTTTAAAATAGTACAAAAATAGTTTGGGCAGATTTAGTATAGTTAAAATTTTTCGGTTGCTTAAACTTAAAAAGTTAAAGTTGATGAATAAATTATACAGATAATTTCGATATATACGATTAATGTATATCACACAAGTCCAAAGCTTTATTTTTAGGTAATATGCAAAAATGGAAATAAAACATGAAAAGAATACCACGAAAAGCCTGGATGGATTCTTGTAGAAAGAGTTTTGTGCTATTTTGGCATTGGCGAATGCGCAAGTATTGCCATTTTGTTTTTTTTTTATCTGATGATCCTGATCAGGACATTAGGACGAAGTTATGAAATAACTGTATTGTCATTGGCTCTTGACCCCTATACAAATTTTCAAGTTAATCAGACTTCTTGAAACTGGTGAAAATTAAGTGGAAAGATTCCGTTATATAGATACATAGATACATAGATAACTAGACGCATATATACATAGATACATAGATACATATACAAACCAGCACACCGTAGACTCTGCGCACTCATCACACTGGATGTAAGAAACGCATTTAATATTGCTTCGTGGCAGCTCATCCTAGAGGAGCTGAGAAACAGATCCGTTGACGAAAACTTAATTAGCTTAATAGCGTTATACCTGTCCGAGAGAGAAATTATCCTGGAAACAAAAGAATGTATAAAGAGTGTTTCACTGACAAGCGGTGTCCCCCAAGGATCAGTCTTGGGCCCAACCCTGTGGAACATCTTTTATGACTCATTGTTCGATATTGAAATGCCACAGAATGTTACACTTGTGGGCTACGCAGATGATGTGGCTATGGTTGTTACCGCGAAAGAGGTAAACGCACTTATGTATTCGGCAAATGCAGCTCTTTATCGTGTAGCCAACTGGATGAGGAGAAAAAAGTTAGAGCTGGCTCCTGAGAAAACAGAGGCAGTATTGCTAACAAAAAAAAAAGAAAATACTGCCAATACATTTCGATCTGCAGTGAACAAGAATTGACCTTCAAAAAGCAAAAAAATATCTAAGAGTGTGGCTGGACCAGACGTTTCTGAACATGTAAAAAAGACTATTGAGAAGGCAGGAAGAACCCAAACGGCACTAAATACCATTCTACCTAATATCGAAGGACCTAGATCTTTAAAGAGACGTGACTTGTCCAGTGTGATTCATTTGCAGATATTGTATGCGTCTCCTGTTTGGTACAGTGTCACCAGAAATAAAAAACTTACACAGAGGTTAATTGGACTCCAGAGACGGTCAAATATTAGGATATGCAGCGCTTACAGAATAGTGTCTGCAGAAAGTGCAGCAGTGATCGCTGGGATACCCCCCATCGACTAACGAATCCTTGAGCGACGGGACAGATATACTGGGGTAGACAAAGAGAGGGCCCACCAAACCGTTATGAAAAGGTGGCAAGTCAAATGGGACAGTGGCCGATATGGACGTTGTACACCAATTAATACCAAATATCCAGAGATGGATTGACAGGCCTTGTGGTGAGGTCGATTACTATATAACGCAAGCGCTCACGGCTCACTTATGTTTCAGGAAATATCTCTAAAATGGAAGAAGATCAGTCACCCAAATGCTCTTACTGTCAGCCAGAGGATGACGTGCAACATACCTTGTTTGTATGCATGAGATGGGAAGAAAAGAGAAGTACATATAAACGCACTTCAGGAAATGTCTTTGATGTCCATTCTATAGCAGAAAATTTGACGCGAAGCCAAGAATCTTGGAATCATGTATCCAGAACAATAAGAGAAATAGTCGAAACCAAAGAAAGAGAGAGCAGAGTTTGATCTGTGACCGTCCGAACAACAATACTGTGATATTTATTTTAAGACTGAACCTGTGATACCTAACATTATACATATCTGTGATTACCTACCTGTGGTATTTACTTATTGTTTTCTGCAACTACGAACCACAACAATGGTAGAGAGACAAAATCCTGTCCTGAAGTAATGCAAGAGAGGGTGAAACCGAAACAGGCTGATCACAATGACACCTCTAGATCGGTATCGTCTTATGAAGATTTTTTACCCCTTCAAAAAACAAGATACATAGATACATAGATACATAGATA
>JAHBCN010014247.1:0-23198 GCA_019359885.1 Listronotus oregonensis
TTCCGCTTTTATAAAGACTATATTTTCCTTCTTATTAGGTTCTGATCAATATTTTCTATACGGTGAGATTAAAAAACACTACGTTTTTTTCTTTTGTTTAATTCTTCACTAATAATAATATCTCTTATCGATGTTATTGGAGTTTTTGTAAGTAGACAGGTTTCTTTTAAAGCTTCTTGTTTAATTACTGATTAAAATTTCTTACACATTTTTCACAACCTGTTTTGCATCTAATGACAAATGATTTCGACGCGATATAGTTATATTCTCGTAAAACAACTTTTTCGAAACGCACAGTAAAAACGGTTATTTAACACTGCCACTAGAATATTAGCCGAAATATTTATATACCTAATGGTCAATACTCAAAAAATACCTGGCCCACCCCTGCCATTATGAATGAATGGGTTTACCCAATAACAATAGGTAATAAAATCGTTAAAGGTTTATTGGGGTATTGTCTGTCAAAAGCCATAGCGATTTACTTTGAGAAACACTATACTAGGATTAAAAACAGATATTATTTTAATTGCGAATTAACATTTTTTTATTCCATTTTGCTCTTAAATTAAAATTATGGGTACTTTTCCCGTGGGTCATTTTTTTTTAAATTTTTATCATCCTGTACATACTATCTTAAGTTTAAAGATTCTAATATTACTTTTTCAGTAAGCAGAATTTTTTATAAAAAGTAACTTTTTTTCGTAACGTTAATATTAAAAAAGTTTTCTATATATATATATATAGAACTTAAACGGACACCCTGTATATTTTAAATAAAGGTAATTTTAGTTTTGGTTGAAAAACAAATTTCACTAAACCATTTAAATAACCGGCTTACCGACCAAAATCACCACGTAACCTATAAATTTTCCGGAAATGTTAGCGTTTTTAGTTTTTCAGTTTCCGTTAATAGCACATTGTTATTTTTGGATATATTTTCATTTTTTCGAACGGTCCGAAAATAATAAAAAAGCAATTTTTGTGTTTAATTCCGTATTATTAAATATTTTTGATGCAATATGAGATTAAACCATACAATCCTACTTGGAAATTAAAAAGCAATTATGTTAATACTGTTGGTTCATAAGAAATGTATAGGGTGGAAATAAATCGGTATACGGGGTGCGTCAATAAAGTGGAAGAAGTTTTTTTTATTTAGAATTATTAAGAAAATTTATTAAACCCACATTATTCTCTTTAAAGTTTAAGCATATTTGCTAAATTATACTTTCTAGTAGCAGTAGTAAACCAACAACTTTATGGGCTAATAACAGCATGATAAAATCACTGATACAACTTAGAAAAAAAATTGACATCTCCAAACACGCAAAGCTGCAGGCATTTCTAAAACGCCAAAATGCTGGTACGTAGTTGGGTGTTTTTTCGGAGCAGAACATTAAGGATTTTCTAAGCAAAACTCCCGAGGAATTTTTGCCTACTAAGGTAGGTTTTGCATTATTTTTTAACAATAAATCTAAACCAAACCATTGTTGTAGGTGGCGCTTATTATTGGTATGTCCGGAGCATGTAGGAGCGATGAACTTCTTAAAATAAAGCAACTCACGTTAATATCCTCAAACAAAAGATTGCAATTGAAAAACCTGACACCAGGATCTACAAATGTTTATTTTTTCTGATAGTGGATCAAAATTCGGTTAAATTCGTCAAAAAATATGCAAATTTACAAAAAGAAGTTCAAAACGATTTTTTTAGAATGAAAACATGGATCATTGCACAATAAAGGTTTGGGGAACTTCATTTCAGGCTTTCCTGAAAACTGCTACTTTCTTAAAGCTTCTTGGAGTGGAAACTTTTACTGTTGACGCATTCACACAACTTCAAGAGGCTGGTGTTAAAATTTGCAAAAATGCCTATGATAAAAGGCTATTTAAGAATCGAAAAAAATGTGTATTCAAATTATTTATATTTTAAATTAAGGTTTAAAAATGGGTTTTTTTTAGCAAGTTAAAATAAAATTTAATTTATTTAAAAACCTTAAAAATGATTTTTAAACGTTTATCAGAACACAAAAGTCTCATTGGTCATTTATATGAAGTCACCTGTTGTAAACCTGTTTGCCTACTTTCGTCTACTTGGATATATTAGCTTTGAAACTTTTTAATAAGATTTTTAATTTTATATTTTTTGGTTAAAGTCAGAATATGGCAATTATTTTTCAAAAATAATTCCATTTTTGTAGGTAAAAAATTTAAAACACAAAAAATAAATAATGATAAATTCCCCAAAACAAAATTTTAATTGGAAAATTAATTTAAAAAAAGAGTAAGACTTTTTTGTAATTTTTAAATTTAAGAGCCCCAATTTTTAACTAATATTTTGGAAAAAAAAAAAATTTCAATATTGCAAAAGACATCCTTTAAAAAATTGATATTATAACCTTAATTATCGTATTATCGTATTTCCAGATAAAAAAATTTGGAAACTAAAATTCCGTTCGTTTAGGAATTTAACGACGTGGAATGCATGGTTTAATAGTCCGAATTATAGCTTATCTCGCTGAGAAAAATATTTGTCTCTTTAAAGGTTCGTTTATGGCCGCAATAATTAAAATTGCTGTAAAAATTCAACCATAAATAGTGAACAAAGGATCAAGTAATTAAAAATATAAATTTTTGTATAAATGTATATAAATATTATCTTTTAAGTGTTAAACTTAAAATAAAAAACTTCATGGATGTGGTACATTAGCAGTATTAAATGAAATCACTCTTTTAATGTATCTTTTGAAAAAGCGTACTTTTTATCCGTAACGTCAAATATCTTTTTCTACATAGCATGATTTGGTAATTTTGCATTAGTAAGGCTCCACCTATTTTTGGGTATAAAAAATAAAAAAACAGAAATATTAACGTGTTTTTTTACTTTCTTCTATTTTACGGCGGATTCACGATTCGTTTAAGAAAAATCTAAAAAAAAATTTTTGGTGTTAATTTTTATTTTAAAAATTAAAAGATCTGTATTCTTTTAAGGTTTTTGTCAATAAAATGCATCCTTTTAAGTTCAGTAATTTCTAGTAATTTGTTTCATAAAAAAAAATAATAAAAATACATTTTTTTGGATTTTTCCAGTTTTGATAAACTTTAAAAATTAAAATATTTGACAACTCAAAAAAAAAAAAAATATTTCTTGTTGATGTTTCATCCCAAAAAGATGCTTGTCATTCTAATAATTAGTTTCTTAAGCCTAATTTGAAAACCAACAGCAGGATAAACAAATATCTCTTTTACAGGTTCTTTAATTAACTTTGAATTGGGGCATCAAAAATCTTGTCCAGTTTAATAAAAACTTAATTATGTTCGTGATGCGAAAAGTCTGGCTATACTCACTTTAATTATAAGCGGCCTAGTTTTGCAGAACATTTAACCTTGTGGGCATGGGCGTTACCTAAATCAATCCTAATTGGCACAAGCATATTATATACATAGTCACAGCAGTTTCGTAAAAGCTTAGATTTCCGTTTAGCTAAAATATATTTCTATTCTTCTAATAGGTTTATTCTTTATGTATACTATACAAGACCCTGTTTGGAATATTGTTCGCATAACTGGGAAAGAAGAACCGTTTACCTTATTCATGACCCCACTTTTACAAGAAATCTTTTTTTTTGCCTATTCACAAGCTGTGGGGGACCTGTCGCTCTTTTACAGGTATTGTTACGAATTCTGCTCCAAGGAATTGGCTAGTATCTCACCAAAAATAAGTTCCTATCCAAAAATCTTGGCCTTTTTACATTAACATTATTTTTTTACTGATATGTCTGTATTATTAAATGTTCTTTTTTTATTAATATAGACAGTTTTTTATTGATAATGAGAGATCAGTAAAAAACTTGCCAGTCAAAAAAAGTGTAACAAATTTGTGGACAGAACTTGGGCCAATTTTAAATTTATCTTTAGAGGCCGAGATTTTTGAACAGGAACTTGGTACTTATTTTATATAACTATTTTTAACGGGATTTCTTTTTTCAGTTCTGTTTAGTAAATGGGAAAAAGCGGAAGGCGAGATCTTATGCCCTTTTTCTCAGTATGCATTGCTTTGTAGGTAAAACCTAAAATTAAAATTGAATGTAAAGAATGAAAATTGTTTAATTAAATGGCTCTTAAATCGCGCCTGATTTGAGCTCTGATAAGTTAAATGTTGCAATTTTCCTTTGTTTATTGAAAAAAATTCTTCCTGCCATTTAACTTCTGAAACAATTATGACCTTAGAGACTCAGGTTCAATCAGATTGCAAAACTTTTAAAATACCTCTTAAATATACGATATTACCGCCCCTCAGAGCTGTCTCAATTACTTTTAAAAAGTAATTCAATTACAATTACCAATTACTCTTCTGAGTAGTAGTAAATTACGATTACCAATTACTAGCATGATTGTTAAAAGTAATTCAATTATCAATAACAACTGAAAGTAATTAAATATTTTAGCAATTACTCTATTTAAATTACCACATTTAATTCAATTCTCTTTTGTTAATTAAATTACTGTAATGTAATTGAACTACGGTTATGTCATTAGATTTCCATTATATATTTAATAACTCTTTATTCTCTCATTACATTCGGAAATTAAATTAATCTAGAAATATTTTTTATAACTACTACACCAGTAACCAGTATCTGTAATAATAAAAAACAACTATCTTTGTTTGGATAATAAAAGAAAACAAACAACAAAAAAATAGGCAAACGGTGGCGGTAAGCATCAATCGAAAATACTAAATTAGCGCGAAGGCGGCGTTCGCCGTATTTAAAGCAGCCCGCCGTATTTTCTGGCTGGCGAAAATTCTGGCAGTTTTTTTTATAAAAAAAATAATTGAATTTTTCGTAGTAATTCAATTATTTATTAGGTATTCAATTACTTTATAAGTAATTGAATTACTTGGGATTCGTGAAAATAAATTACCAATTACGATTACATTATCCTATTAATTGATATTCCAAATACAATTACCATTTCCGGAAAAGTAATTGAAATAAAATAATCCAATTACTGAGAAGTAATTGAATAAGATTTTTCAATTACTTTGATTCAATTACCGACAGCTCTGCCGCCCTGTTTTAGAGCGTTTCGAGTAAAAATTTTCAGTTTTAGAATTTCCTTTACTTGTTTCCCAAAACCTACTTAAATACCAAGTTTTAAGTTTCTACTTTCTCAGGAAGTGCCTCATAATTTTAATGACTCGATAAAAAATGGGCAATTTTTAAAAAAATAATCAACATTAACAGGTGGAAAAGGGCTGAAAATGGTCCCTCAAGGCCCGAAAAATGGGTTTCCTGCTAATATCTGGCAAAATATGGCGAATTTGTTTTGACAAAAAATAAAGATAGCCTTGTAATCTACAAAAATGGTCCTCTATTTTTTTTTTCGAAAAAATCAATAGTTTTCGAGATAACGGGACCCAAAGTCCCCTCATTTCAGCTGCCGTTCTACCGCTAGAATGCCGCTTTCTTTATTGATTCACTTATAAGCGGGCGGACGAATTGTTCCATTACTCGGGCAATAATGTACATTTTTTTATCATTTAAAGTTCATCGGAATGGGAAAACCCGTACCTATCATTGCATATGAGTTTGTTTTCTGTTTTGTCTAAAATATTAAAAAAGCGGTTTTTTGAAAAACGGTTTGTTATTAACATTTATTTTTTATTATAAGACCTTAGCGAGTGTTCAATGATCCCAGAAAATTTTCTTCACCATCTTTCTTGCGTTTTGATAAAAATTGTTTTGCCCATCTGCATTTTTAGACGTTTCCGAAGTTTTAGAAAAAAAAGTGTTATGGATTTTTTGATGGCCGTTTTTGCGAAAAATATTGGTGTTGCACAAAAAGTAGTAAAAACCATTTTTGTATATTTTGAGATGATCTTCATTTTTTGTCAAAACAAAAATTCTCTAATTCGCATATTTTGGCAGATATTTGCGGGAAACTCATTTTTGGGACGCCAATTTCAGCGGATTTCCACGTCGGAATCGTGATCAACTTTTTCTCGCTTAAAAGCATCCGCGATGACCTAAGAATTGCGCCACAAATCAAAACTGTACAGATTTATTTACAACTTTGGATACTTTCAGGTCTTCAGTTACTGGACTATTAACGTAACTTTTTTAGTTTTTTTCACAGCTAATTTAAGTACTTATGAAAATTTACATTTTTAATCTCATACCTTAATGTGAAACGATAACGAAGTTATGGTAGGGGGGAAAACAGGGTGTAACGTTTTGTGTAATATACTTACACAGCGCGTCCGTCAAGTCGGTACTTGGCCAGGCTCACTAACGTGCACCTAAATACTCCGATTAACTCTTAAAAAAACTACATCCTAAAATAAGGTAGAATATTTTTCCCAAGTGAGGTAAGCCGCGATTCGGGCGATTAACTTTATATAGAGGCCACACGGTTAAATTTCGAAATGAAACGAATTTAAGCTCTCCAAAATTTTTATCCATTGGGAATACGTTGCGTTTAAGCTAAAGTATTTAATAACTTCATTTGAGTTTTGTGAATACAAAACCCGAAATAATATAGGTTACATGTGACCAAAATTAAGGGTTGTTTTAATTAACTGGACAGAAAATGTCCCTACAGGAAAATGTAATATTGTAATAAAAATGTACAGGATGTTCGAACAATAAGGTTGGTGAAACATGGAAGGGCATCATAGAAAATAAACAAGTTATTATTCTATTATTTACTGGATAAATAAAGCAAATGAATTATTAAGTAACACTTTGTTTTATAATGTAGTTTATAATTTTTTTTAATTTCAGAGTTAATCAATATTTATTAAATTTAGGTTTTACTAAATTCTTTTAAATGGCCTTGAAAGAAACAGGGCTCCACTCTTTGTGTTTAGTATAAAGCAGTCGTTTGGAGTTTGTCAAGTTATTTTCGTGTGTGTTTTTGAGCATCCAAAATAGCTAACCTAAACTATTTATATTAGTAGGTAATTAGGACTTGTACCCTTTCAAAAGGTGCCTACACAATAGATATTTGTCAGGCAACTTATTTATGGCTGAGTTTACCACTGAGGGTGGTTATTTAAATTTTATTGCGGGCGAGAAATCAACGAATTATTGTGGAATGCACCATACAACTAAGAATGTTTTAGCAAATATGTTTTAAAAATAGTTTTAATGAATATTATATCAATAATAAATAAATCTTTTATAGCTTTTATAACGAAATAATGAAAATAAGAAATCGACCAAAATGACCTTCTTATGTCTTTGTAAAGGCAAAATAATAAAAATACTTATCTATGACGCCAATTTTCTTATTTAACAAAACATTTAAATAAAATTATTGAAAGCATGATTGCAAAGAATAATATTAAAAAATTATACATTGCTTTACTTTTCGCGATACGTATTCAGTGGCGTAGCTAGGATCATCGGCGTCTTTAAATTGTGGTCATCCTATCAGATAATAGTATAAAGAAGCATATTTCTTTATAATATACAGTAAAAAATGCATATTTATTGCAAAATATACGTATTACAATTCAAATATTTTTGAAATTAATTCAGAGCCTGGAACGCTCTGTGATTGGTTACAACTTTGGTGACGTCACTTGCAAGTAGGTAAATAAATGTCACAAGCTTTGTGTTGTGTGTTTTCAGGTGTTATTTTCGATCTTTAACTATCTAAATAAATGTTTATTGACCATTTTATATGAAAAACATATTTCAAGTAACATAATTATCCGTTTTGTACCTCAAAATGGAAATAAATTGTGCAAGTCGATAACAGAAACCTACTTGAGATAGACGCATTTATGATTGTGCGTTTCTTTAAAATAACGCTAACAACTATGCTGCAAAACTCAAAAATTTAAAAACAGTTTTGTAAGTACCTCTAAAAAATTATTTATTTACGTGTTCATCATTCAGTATTTCTCAAAATCTTATTGAAGGTTATGTTTATGGAGTGTAAAATAAGAGTACCACTCTTATGGGAACGTATGAAATGCCCATTTTGTATTTCGTGTAATTTATTATATCAGTTTTCATCTGCAATTCAAAATAGTACCGTTAATAAAAATATACTTGCTAGGTATTTAATTCTAAGAAAAAAAGCTTTATCCAAAAGTTAGGTTATACCTTAAAGTGTTAATAAGTTATCTAAAACGATATTTTGTTGTATATAAATCGGTAGGTATTAAAAGCAGGATATTTGTATACTTACATTAAAGTGATCTTCACACATAAAAACATTTGAATGCGATACAACGCTGTTTGGATCTCTTCGAGCTAATTGTAACCACTTTTTTTGTCTTTTAGGATTTGTTGGGACAGATATAAACAGTTTTTGTGGTGTTTTCAGAGAAGTTTTGGTACATTGTGGCACTACACACCATTTATATACCATTTTAGCCAATAAATTTAGAAATTATTAACAAAATTCACCTTTTGTTGCACTCGTTGTTAACTTGTTTACTTGCATATGACGTCACGCGAAACATATGTCGACGCCATTACAGAGACAGCGTTTTCAGCACGAATTTCATAGTTTAAACTTTAACATAGAGTTTTATTTAAAATACAGCAGATTTCCCAGAAATATAAAATGTATTGTATATATTTGTTAGGTACCAAAGAATAATTTAAAACGATTTTCAAAATCAGTCCAATAGATAGGCAACAAAACCCCCCCAAAATAATTGGGTGCCACGCCCCTTTTTTGAGAATTTTAACAATATTATTGTCAATATTTAGTCAAAAATAATATCCGGTATAATACGGGACTATAATCAACTTATATTTTGGGTAATAGGTAATTACCCAAAATGTTCATTTTTTTATTTACAGCAAAATAAAATATAAAACCGGTATGATAACGGCTATAACACATTAAGTATTAACCAATATTACTTAAACTTAAACCAAAAACCTTTAAAGACATTAAAACATTATAGCGTCTTTTTTCGATTTTCAATCGACGCAAATTGATCAATTATTTGATAAAAGTTAATATTTTGCTAAAACTCATTTTTTATACTTAATATTGCTAGACTATTTAGCTTTGTCTGGCTAATGGTATTTCTTAAATAGATTTTTATGAGCTTGAGCTTTAAAAACGATCTATCGGCAGAAGCAGAAAACTGCGTCCTAACATTCGACAATACCTCCGGTGTAATGGAGTTGGTATTGTAGAATATTTTTGCCCTTAAGTCAACCAAATTTACAGACCTCTCATGTGGATACCTGAATATTAGTAAACTTAATTGGCCTAACAAAAAAAAGTCATTAGGAGTCAAATCCGGTGACCTTGCCGGTCATGGTATGGTACCTTTGCCACAAATAAGCCGTTCAGGAAAAGTCCTATTGAGAAATTCCTGATCTGGCCTTGCGTTATGAGCAGGACAGCCATCCTGCTAAAACCAAAATTTTCTCGAAATAAACATTTACGTTCCTCACAGCTGGTATAAGTTCCTTTTGCAGCAATTGCAAATAAAATTATTTATGTTGTCTTGCTCGATAAAATAATAAATACCTATTATTAAATAATAAAGTATCTTTAACCATTCTAAAATACTAATATTTTTTCCAAATTTCTTTTTTCTTAGCGCATATTTTTTAAATGAAAAGTTTTACAAAATGTATGATTTTTAAAACATTTCTAAAATTTCTAATAAATATTTCAGGAAATGACAACACTGTCGGCAATATCCTAACGAATCGTACGCGCCGTCGTTGTATTGGAAGTGGCATAGGGGAAATTGTTGTCGTTCTCTTTTCAATCTGGGGTAATACCATATGTATCCTACTCTATAACAATAAAATTGACTCCCAAGCCCCAGCCTTGCCAATTCTGTATATTGTTACAATAAATTAAATCTCATTTTACACGACACAAAATAAATTGTAGCAATTTATTGGCCAATAAATGGGCCTAAAAATGCGTGAAAGGCCGAAATTAATACTCCAAATAATAAAATTTTTAATAACCTTAAGATCGTGGAACCTCTCATGGTACAAAACTAAAAAAAATGGTTTAATTGGAAAACAGTTTTGCGCTACCCAATATATTAAAGTAGTTTCCCAACATCTTGAAAAAATCTAGATTTATTTATCAGAATTAGTAAAAAACTTTCTTAGGGCACCCTGTATGATTAGAAATCTTTTTAAAATGAGCATTACTTACTACAACCGATAGAGGTTAAGTTAAAATTTTGTCTACTTAAATAATTATTCGTTTGCCAACCCTATACAAATCACGGTTCATTTTTGGCCTCTTTGTTGATTTAAAGGAAAATTAATAATAATTTACCTGGGAGATATACTAAAGGTTAGGAAATTTGGCAAGTTGAGTCTCCATTGTCTGGGGATTTCCCGATGTGGATTATGTGCGGATAATCATCACAAATACTCGCTTTTCTTTTTACCCAAGGGAAACATTTTTTATATTAACGAGCATTATGCCTTTAACAATTACCTGTACCGCATGACACTCTGGAGATCGACATTAATTTTGTGTAATTATTACTTTCAGCCGTTTTATGTCCATTATAGAACGTGTACCGTTATACGTGTTTGTGTTGTGTAGTATAATAAATGAATATATGACGACGTATCATATTATGCTTGCTTATGCTCAGGTTACTCATTGTTAATATTCTATACTCCGTTTATACGCAATGTTCTCTCATGATAATGCATTTCGCGGTTTTATTTGAGAATTTCTAACAAAATTAGCTTTACGAAACAAATTTAATTATAAATATAAACGATGCTACAAATTTTAGTACATAGTAATTTTTATTACTTTACAAAAGAGATTTCTATTTTTTTTTGGACCACCGCTCCTTTTACAAGAAATAAAAAAACCAGCACTTTGATAATAATTACATCCAATATTAAATTATTGTTAAGCTTTTTTTATTATTATCTTCTATGGCCTTTGGGATTTGATTCAAAATATTTTTAATCGAGTAGGCACCTGTCACAAAACTAGGAAAAATTGATTTTCGTAAAAATCTTTTTTTTTAATAAAGCATCATTAGGTCGGAACACATAATTTAATGTGAATCATGAATTATTTAGTTCAACAACGAAATTTTTGCGTGAAAACATAAATAGTAACTTAATAGAAGAAATCAAGCGACAGTATAGTCTGTCTCAAAGTATATCGTTATGGCTTTTGACGGACCATATCCCAATAAACCTTTAACGATTTTATTACCTATTGTTATTGGGTAAACCCATTTGTTCATAAGGGCAGGGGTGGGCCAGGTATTTCTTGTGTATTAACCATTAGGCATATAAATATTTTGGCTAATATTTTAGTGGCAGTGTTAAATAACCGTTTTTACTGTGCGTATCGAAAAAGTTGTTTTACGAGAATATAATATGTCGCGTCGATATCATTTGTCATTAGATGCAAAACAGGTTGTGCAAAATGTGTATTAAACTTTAATCAGTAGAGGTCTAATTAAACAAGAAGCTTTAAAAGAAACCCCTCTAATAACAAAAACTCCAATATCATCGATAAGGGATATTATTATTAGTGAAGAATTGAACAAAAGAAAAAACGTAGTGATTTTCAATCTCACCGTATAGACAATAGTGATCAGGACCTAATAAGAAGGAAAATATATTGTCTTTATGAAAGCGGAGTTATTCCTACCTTGGATAAACTGAAAAAGAAGCTAGACGAAGACGAAACCAATATAAATATTAGCCGTGCCACCCTCCATAGAATTGTTTGTAAAATGGGATTTAAATACCGCAAAATAGACAAAAGACAAGTAGTAATGGAATCGCACAGATTACGCACTTGGAGATTTAATTACCTTTAAGAAATTAAAAGATATAGGTTAGAAAAAAGATCCATAATTTACCTTGATGAAACATGGTTCGATACACATGACACAGTATCCAAAGGATCGTTGATTCCAGTTAAAACTGTCAGACGAAAGCACCTTCAAATAAAGGAAAACGCATTGGTCGCCGGACTTAACTGCACCGGACTTTTGCTGTGGGGCTATTTTAAGTCAAAG
This sequence comes from Listronotus oregonensis, assembly GCA_019359885.1. NCBI lineage: Eukaryota > Metazoa > Arthropoda > Insecta > Coleoptera > Curculionidae > Listronotus > Listronotus oregonensis. The sequence continues at coordinate 12,022 of JAHBCN010014247.1, forward strand.
GTTTTTGCAACTCGTCTAGAAAACATCCAAGATCTTAAAGTCCGAATTCCTGAAGCGGTCCGGTGAATAGATCAGGTTTTCGTTTATCGTGTCATTAATCATTTCTTGTCAAATCTTGAAAAGTGCATTGAAGTTAATGGCACTTACTTAAAAGACGTAACTTTTAAAAGTTTGGATAAGTCGTATGTTATAGTAAATCGCAAAGAATAAATTGTAATTAAGTGTAATAACATGTTTTTTATTAAGTTTTAACAATTACTGAGCAATTAAAATAGATAGTCTTATATGGGGAACCCTGTATATCGTCCGGAGGGTCAAATGCAATATCTTCATGTTCTGGTACATGGACAAATTTGACGAATCTGGGAAAAAATGGGTAAAAATCTAAAAACTCGGCACCTTTAACCTTTATACATGACTTAGGGGCTGTCAAAAGGGATGTAAAAAAGTTAATAATATGGTAAAACTGTATATGAATACCACCGTCTGGAATTGCAAGGATGCGGTGACAAAACTGGGCAAAACTGGGTTCACTGGATACCTCCCCCTGGGAATGAGCCTTGAAGAGGTTAAAAATCACGCTTGGACCAAAGAGGGAAAAAAAAATCTTGGTATGGCAGGTTCCCGGTCTCAAAACACTCAAAGGCCTTCATAAGCCCACCGAACCAAAAATGTACTGTCAAACTACTGAGTAATCAAGGAACCTTAAACTCTAGTGGACTGCCCGGACACTGCAGATTAATAAATGACAATCGGAGCGGAAGCCCGAGTGCCGCAGTGCAAGGGGATGAATCGACAGAACACTCATGTTTGGCCAAGGCCGACTAAGATTCGCAATCCTCGGCAATGATACCTTGTTGCCAGGGAAGGTAAAAGGTCTCTCTCCCAACAGGATCATTAGATTTATTAGAAGTCTGGACCTGGTAAGAGAAATATAAAAGGGTGTGAGCCCCAATAGACCGATCGGTCGCGGTGGAAGGGTGTTATACCCACTCACTTTAAATCTACCTACCCACCTACCACTTTTTTTTTAAATAAACCAACTTCTTATGACTTACGTTTAACAAAAAACCAGAAGTAAACTAAAGATTTTCCACCATGTTACTATCAGCCACATTTTCAATGTGTTTATAGTAACGTATTATATTGTGTTTGCTATATTGTTAACACTGTTCAAAGGATTATATTCGATGTGCTCTTGTTTTAATCAGGCTTTAGGGAATAATTGAATATAATCTGTGCATGTAAGTTTTCTAGTTTACTACAGGGTCGTTAAAGTATATAATTTACGGATTAATAAATTTTTATGATGGTAACAAAACATGAGTTGGGCAAAATGGTTATCACTGCAAAATATTACAACAGTTTTAATTTTTTCTTTTTATTTAACACCTTGTATGATTAATTAATTTGAAACTAAAAAGGCAGCATATTAAATTCTCTTTTAAAAAATATAGCGTTCCATATATGATAATGATTTTCTATGCGATATATTTAAACCTTATTACTTTACACCACAGTATGCTATGAAACAAAAGCTAATATCCTAGAAAAAAAACTATGTTGACATTGTAGCTGGAAAGACATTACACAATATTTTTTAACATACAAATAGTAAATAAAGTAATAGAGATTTACTTTTAACAAAATGGCGAATAGGAGCGTATTCAAATACTCCCTTTAGAAACCGTTGGATCGAAACACATGGACCCATATTTTCCCCACAACCTCCGGATTTAACACAGATTTTTTCTGTGGACATTATTGGTAAACACATTTTTTTAAAAAAGTCATCTTAACCCAACAACATCTTAATCACATAATTTATGAGGCCTTTGCAGAAATAAAACCATTACACATCATGAACTCCTTAAAATCCGTTCGAAAGAATTTCAAAAGTGTATTGAAAACAACGAAGGAGCTTTCAAACATTTGCGATGGTTTCCGTTATTTTTTTTCTTAATGTTTTATTTCGTGTTAAAGTTTCTGTACTTTTTAAATTTACTTTCTTGTGCCAACCATTTCATCTACTATTTGTATGTTAAAATATATTGTGTAATGTCTCTTCAGCTACAATGTCAACATTGTTTTGTTTCTATAACTTTTTTACCCGACCCCGTATACTTATTCTGAAAACGGCAGATTATTCAACAATGATAATAAAGAAACTTCCATTTAAAACATTTTTCTGTTACATTTTTAACCAAGAAAATATAGAGTCATTCTAAAATTGACAATCTTTTGATTTTCCCCCGTATTTCCTGAGCGAGCAAAAATTTTCAAATTATGGTATGACCCAATGAGCTGTTAGGTTAACTGGAGAAAGCATCGATTTGGCATAAGCGTGGCATCATAAACGCACATTCTAAGGTTCTGCCTAGTGATGAATGAAACCTCTGTACTCAAACTATAAAATCCACCAAAACCCGGGAAAATGGTTACTACAGATACTATTTTGTAGTTACGCGTGGCTGCCAAGTATCTTTCTGTTTGATTTACGTGATAGTATATTATGATTGAATTTTACTTAATTTATTCTTAAAATTTTATCAAATTAAGCTCTAATATTGTATTTTTAACTGTGAATAATTGTTATATTTATTACTATAAAGTATTACACAGAAAAGTAATGATGTCAAAATACTATTTTGTTTTTGAACAGCTACTAATAAAGGCGCGACAACGTGACAACAGTGCATTTTTTGTAAAGACGTACTTCGGCCAACGACTAATAGTCGTTGTACTTCGGCCACCTTCGGCTTCGCTCGACAGATGACATTCAATATGGCGTTTTAGTATAAATGTCTCTTGTTGTTTTTTGGGTTATTTTTGTGGCAATTGTTTAAATTTTAGTTTTGTGTAATTACTTTTAATAAATTAAAATGGTAAGGCGGTGCCAAATGTGTAAAGTAACGGATACGATTCCTGGATAATCATTTCACAAGTAAGTACAAACTATGCTTGTACCATTCTATCGCCAATAATAAACACAAACCATGTTGGGCGCAGCTCTCGATTGCGTTTATAAATAAAATGCTTTCTCTATCTATGATGTCATCTATGAGGTCTCATTGGTATGACCATTTTAAGTTTAACCTATGACTCTATTTGTTTTTTGATAGCACTAACAATTGCGGCAATACCCTCCTGTACCGGGTGACCATTCGAAAACTAACACCTCCCTTGACTTTTTTATTTAAAGTTTCTCAAAAAAATGTTTAATATAAAAGTTGTAGAAGCAAATTTAACGAGTTCAAACAAAGTTTTGGATATTATACAGGATGCATCATAAAGACGTGGCAAATTATAGTTATATTTTTTTAAATAGTATACCCTATATTTGACTTAATATTTAAATTCTGCTTAAAGTTCTAAGCATTTTTTATATAAAGCACTATATGCTTAAATTCACTGGTTTTTGAACTAGGGAAGTTTAAAAGTTGTCTTACTTTGAAACGCAGTAAAAAGTTTGCAGTTTAGTAGGCCATATAGTCGCCATGACAGTTTAAGGTGAGATGTTTTTTCTTAAAAAATCTGAATAATTTGTATGAAAAAAGGTTTTAACAGAAAAAAAAACAAGAAGTTCTTTTTTTATTTATTGAAAATAATTATAATGCTACTGCTACTGTTCGTACATATGCAGCTCGACATCCTTATGAAGCCGTTCCTAGAAGACACACCGTTAAAAGCATTTTTACAAAATTTAGAACAACTTCAAATCTCGACAGAAAGAATATGGTGTATTCAAATGTCTGTTAGAACTGCTTCAAAAGACTATGCATGGACCACAAAAATACGGGCGTAAGTCAATACGTAAGGTTTTAAAACAAAGTAAGTTTAAACTTTTTAAATACCATAAAGTTCAAAAACTGACACAAGCTCAAAAGAATCAAAAACTAAATTTTTGCAATTTGATGTTGAACAGGCTAAATAATAACAGAGATTTTTTAAAATATATTACGGACCGATGAATCCAGTTTCTCGACAAGTGACAACAAACAAAACGTTCGGCATTGGGCGGTGGATAATTCAAATTTCGTGCGAGAAGTTCAATTTCAAGGTCGACAGGCTGTCAATGGGTGGTGTGGCATATTGGGGAATCAAATAATGGGACCATATTTTTTTAAAGGTAACTTGACCGGTGAAGTATATTACGAATTTTTGAGGAACGAGCTTTCAGACGTGCTGGAAAATTTGCCGCTAAGGCATTATCGCAGTTTAGTTTTCCAACATGATGGTGCTCCACCCCATGTTGTTCCACAAGTAAAAAACTTATTAGATGAAAATTATAATGAATGGATTGGACGGAATGGGACAATTTACTGGCCAGCTTATAGTCCGGATCTAATGCCAATGGACAACTTTTTATGGGAGTATATAAAAAATTTAATTTACCAACAGGACCCATGTAATGCTGATGTCATAAAAATATTTTTAGGCATGAAATTAACGTATTGAATCAAACAAATTCTTGCTTCATAGAAAATTCAATAGCATATTTGGAAACTTGTTACCAAGAATGCGTGACAATTAATTTGTTATCTTAAATTATTACTGTTTTATTGTTAAAATAAAAATTGAGTTTATTACACCAGCATTTATTATTTTAATTATTCAACTTTTAAACTTCCCTAGTTTGAAAACCAGTAAATTCAGGCCTATAGTGTTTTTTATAAAAAATGCTTAGAATTTTAAGCAGAATTGAAATATCAAGTCAAATACAGGGTGTCCTATTTAAAAAATCAAAACTATAGTTTGCACGTCTTTATGATGCATCCTGTATAATATCCAAAATTATGTTTGAACTTTCCAAATTTGCCCCTACTAGCTTCTTGCTAAAATTTTTTACTCTTGATTTTTCATCAGGAGTACGTAATATCATTCGTATCGTAGTTACCATTTGTAAGTATAAAAACTAAAGATGATTCGGATTCTTGATTCTATAAATAGGAATCGATTCCTTGGATTTGATTCCTTTTTTTCTTAAAAAATTAAAAAAGGAATCGTGAATTGTACTAGTGATTCAATTTTTTTACGACGATCCGGATCCGTTAATCGATTTCTCCTTGAACGATCGGTCCCAGCTCTGCTAGAAATATTATAATCAGTTTAATTGTTACAACATCAATCAAAACTAACTGGCTGGTTCAAAAGCATATTATATTTGACATATAATTAATTGCACGTTTTAAGCGAAGTAAAGCCTATTCGCCTTAAATAATATATGAAAATTGTTTGTGTTTACAGTGTTCTCTCCAACACGTGTTTACAACATAGGTGTTTGTATTGCGTTCTAATTATCACACACGTCTATTTCCGGTTTCATGAGGGTTTCGTTTTAGTCCAAAAAATATGGATCGAAAAAAATATGTTATTTTAGGGAAAAAATGACATCATTAGTTTTATGGGTCGTTAATTTTGTGGGAATCCCCATTTGTTTAATTAAACGCGTAATTCCCAAAATGATAATTATGGCTCTGTTAATTATTTAGCACAAAGGGCATTCAAATTTCATTTATTAATACGGTTTTTAGCATTTAGAAAAAAATTAATACTGATAGTTGTATAAATTTAAACCAGCATTATTTTTAAAAAATAACGGGATTACTTACAGGTAGGAGTAAAATATCTAATAATAATCGATTTTTAAACAATTACATTCATTTATTGCTGATCTTTAACTTTTGGTGTCTTAAAGTACTGAAAACCAAAATTAAGTCAAGTTCTGTCCACAATTTTTTTCTAAATAAATTACGTACGCAACACACCCTTCCTGTCTCTAGGTTACAATATAACTGAGTACCTAGCTACAGTAGAATTTCACTTATTCGAAATTCAAAGGAATCAATTTATTTAAAATTAAAGAAAGTTTGAAAAATCAAAAGTTTAAATTATAGAAGTTAATGTGAAGGAAATTCGAATTATAATCGATAAAAACACCTTGTTCAACAATGTAATTCATACAATACACACGCTATTATTAAAGCACTGACTAAAAAATAAATTTTATTTCTATCAACCTGTGGAACTGGCAGGCTTTCGTCGTGACTTTAAAACGAATGATTACCTCCAAAGCGTCAAAATACTTATAGAAAAGACAATCGAATACAACAGACCTTTGGTAACGACATTCGTGGACTTCCACAAAGCCTTTGATATAATAGAGCTAAATGCATTGTCGAATGCACTTTAGGAATGTAGAGTCGACTACCGATATACCAAACTCATTTACAATATCTACAAAAATGCCACAATGACTGTAAAACTACATGAAAATACAAACCTCATAACTATTGAACGTGGTGTTCGGCAAGGCGACACGTGGTCACCAAAGCTGTTTACAGTCATGTAAAGTGCATTCAAACAATTGGACTGGAGTCAGAGAGGTATTAACATAGATGGCAAGAACCTAAACAACTTACGTTTTGCACATAATATAGTGCTATTCTCGGACAATCAATTTGTCTCTCCGATAGCGTAGTGGTCAGAGTTTCGGCTCGCCACCCCGGCGATCCGGGTTCGATTCCCAGAGCCGGAGAGACACTTTTAGGTAGTAGTTATTTAAAATAACGTCCGTGGTGGCACTACCGCGTTGTCTAAAAGGTGCTGTAAAATGCAACATTTGCATGTTTCAGTGCTTGGACAACGTTAACGGAACAACTAGGAAGAAATGGGTTAAACACCGAAAAACTTGGTACTTAGGTTTATATAGGTTTTTATATCACATCACTGTTCCTATCATTCTTGTAATAAAGTTTTATCATATCTCGTTTTTCTTCATTGGTGAATTCCACTTTTAACGACACCACAACTGACAGTAAACACAGAATGTCATTTACACGTCACCGATTTGTGAAATCAAAGCCAACTACGTTATAAAAATATTCTAGTTAATTTTTCATTTTCCGGGCAACAAGGGTAATTTATGATACATCGTTGAAAATGTGAAGGCCATTCAAATTTTGGAATTCCCATACGGCGTCCATAAGAAAAAAAGTTGATGATGGTTACGCAAAACGAAACGTCGAGTGCAAAACTATGAACACCATTCGATAGAGCGGAAAAAGTGACAATGCAAATGTATTATTTATTTTGGAATTCGTTGAAAAAGAAACCCGGAAAAAATAAAACATTTTCCAAATTTCGTTTTTTTCCGGATTCTCCGGAATTACCGAATTTTCAAACCTAAAACGGTATATTGTTAGGGCACATAAAGAACTTTGCCCCAATTTAACCATCTTCGTATCTCCTATTTTCAAAGAAACCCAATGGTGAGATCGAATTTGAAAACCGTATATATTTTATATATAATATACTATATATATATAATCTATATTATATATTTATATATATATATATATATATATAATATATATATTATATATATATATATAATATTATATATTATAGTAGGATATAATATACATATATAATAATCCTTCGTGAGCTGTCATAAAGATAAAAAAAAATAGAAGAAATGCGACTAATGTTGCAGGACCTGCAAGAGGTGTGTGGAAAAATCGGTCTTAATATCAAAAACAAAAACAAAATTCATGAAAAACCAATCCCAGCTGTGGCTTGAAGATTCAAATGGTGGGCTAAAATTTAAATGGTAGATAGGTATGTGTACCTTGGCCATAAGGTTAGCATCTCAAGGGATAACCAGACATGTGAACTAAAGAGAAGGCCCACTCTCATGGACAGCTTTTGAAAGACTTAAAGACGTTTTTAAGAGTGACAGTGACATTTCCGTCAATCTAAAAAGGAGGGTTTTTCATCAGTGCGTGCTAACAGTAATAACATACAACTCAAAAACACTATCATCAGCAACAACTAAAAAACTTAGAGTTACACAGAGGAAGATGAAGAGATCCATGCTTGGTGTGACCTTGGGGGACCACATAAGACACGAGGATTTGCGCAGAAGAACCGGTGTCAGTGATGTCGTTGGAGCTATGGCGAAGCTTGAGTGGAACTGGGCTGACCACGTTGCACGGATGCGGGATGATCGATGGGTAAAGAGGCTTCTCGAGTGAAGACCTAGAACAGACAAGCAAAGTAGAAAAAGACCGCCTACGCATTAGTCGGACGATATTAAGAGGATCCGCAACAACTGAATACAAACAGCACAAAACCGATTGGAATGGAAAATGATTGGAGAGGCCTGTGTTCAACAATGGACACGGATGGCCGAATGATAATGATGATGATGATGATGAAGCATTCGTTCATGTTTCAACTTGTTCGTTTTACTTGCGCTTACTTCGAATTCTAATGGCCTATGGTATCACAGTTCGTATTGTTGAGGTTGACTTCGAATTTCAGAGATAACGTTTTGAATTATAGCAACAAAATTCGAATTCTAGGGGCTCGAATAAAAACATATTCGAATTTTGGAGGCTAGGTTATGCATTAAAAACACTTTGAATTATCGGTATTTTATTTTTTAAATACTAGAGGTTAATAGAAGTTTAGAAAAGAAAACAGACAAAAGTTACTAATTCGTTTTTGAATTATTAAGGCTCAAATTAGTGAGGTTCTACTGTATTATGTGTGTTAAATTCAAGTTGGTCTAATTTTAGATATCAATACTTTAGGAGGCCGAAATTTCTGGATAAGAACTGGGTCCTTATTTTGTATCAGTGTTTTGGTGGGTTTTAGTATTTTCAAAAATAAAAAAGGTGATGAGTCAAGTAATTTTAGATGTTTTCGAAATTACCTCAGCGTTAAGCAAAATAATTAGGTATAAGATATATAAATTAATGAAATAATTCAAAAATATAAATGACTTTATTTTACGTTTTTTTACACATTTTTTAATGGTAGAGTTCTGTCTTTTTAAAATATACAAAGCGTTTGGTTATTGGTTTGGATGTTTTAGCTGTATAAAATTCATTAAATTCACAAGAGTTCTCATAAATAATATTCTTTGTATTTCCTTTTACATCATACGTTTTTTTGTTATTTAATACCTAATAGTGTTTTCTGTATTAAGTGTTAAATTTATTATCCATTTTTTGAATTTTATTTAATAGGTCGGATTTTGTCTTAAATTTGGTTGTTCAAATAAAAGCAAGCAACTTTATAAGAAAAATAAAATGGAAAAAGAGAATCATTATTTTAAATTAAAGTATCTAATAATAATATTTTTCAATATTCTGATCCGAACCAATAAAACTGTTTAAATTCACCATACAGAATTTTTACAACTTTTTTTTTTAACCATTTTTGGGAGATTGAGCTAAAATTTAAGTATTTCAAGGTAAATTTTGATAAAAAATATATAAATCTTTTTAATTAAAATGCTAAGAAAGAAAAGTTGTTAATTTGTTTCTTTTTCTAAAGTGAAATTAATGGTAGGTTCTCATCTATTCTTGTTTGTTAAGAAATTATTTAAACAATGTATTTTATTAATAAAAGAAATAAATGTCATCTATATATATATAGTCTCTTTGCAGACTTGGTCTTTCCGAGAAGGCACTTTAACCTAGAAAAGCGCACATTTAATCCGTTTTCAATTCGGGGGCAGGCAATTGATCTGTCACAGAAAACTAACTTTCATGGTAAATATTAAACCATTTTAATTATAACTTTAAATTGAAACGACTGGTTATTTTGATGCCATGCTTTTTAATAAAAGTAAATTAAAATGCAATTAATTTAATTTACCTTTCTTGTACGAATTTAAATAATTCTACATTTTAACCTATACTAGCTTATCACACGTATAAAATGTTTAGTTTTTTTTTAAAGAATAAAAGCATATATAATTTTTTAAACTAATCACACTATTGTCATACATTTTAAACTATAAATCAAAGGTCAAAAAAGGTCCTGGGTTTTATTAATAACTTTGTTTTTTATGACAGTATTTTTCCAAAAATGTGTACAATTTCGTAGAATAGCAACATTTTTAAACTGATTAACTTAAACCACAGGATCTGCATATTTTTGTTCTATTACAGTAGTATCATTTACTTTTATTAAATCAAATTTTGAGTTGTTACAAATTTTTCAAAAATTACTAAAATCGAAAAATAAAATTTAAATAATAATATACAGCATATTATACTTATAAAATGTCCAGTTTTTTAAAAAGATCAAATCATATGTATTTTTTAAAACTAATACCATTTGTGGGTTTCATTGGATCAAATTTTAAGTTTTTACAACGTTTTAAAAAATTATAAAAACCCCACAATAAACTTGTTAATAAACAACATGAACCTAATGAATTCAACCTTGTTTACAGTTTTTAAAATTAGACTATTAATATACTGTTATAAAAGTCCGCAAATCTCTCATTTTTATCCTTTAATAAATTGATGCACCATAAAGCTTAAGTTATTCAGTTTAAAATCGTAGTAATTTTACAAAACTTAAAACAAAGTTTTTGTGAAAAAAATAAGGATAGAGTACAAAGTTATTTTTTTCTTGTGGAGGCTCGTGCTTTGTCAAAGGCTAGTTGTCCACTGGGACCGGAAAGCTCCGAACTGCGCAAAAAGGTAAATAAGGGCCAAAATATTATTCACACAAAAACATGTGAATAAGCATCGACCATTGCCAGAGAACTTTTGCTAATAGTTCGGGCATTGACATGCGAACACGGACGTTCATGACTACACGCAACTTTTCGCGGCTTTGCGGTCCCATCCCACGATTAGCTTAAGGAGGGGGAGAAGTCTGTTCGGTCAAAAAAAGGCCTTTTTTCAAGAATTTTTATAACATATTGTTATTACAAATTTATTTTAAAAATATGTATATTATAATACAACATTTGAAGAATATTAAAAAAAAATATAAAGAAATAACGGATGTATTGCAGTTTTCCGCTGGTGCCTCAAAAATTTTTTCTTGCGGTAACCGCGATTTCTCAGCACCGAATTATTTAAAACCAAAAAACAAATTATTTTAATTAGTTAATTAGTTTCACTCCCAATTAACGCCGAGTTTTTGTTTTATCAAATTTTAATTTTTTTGTATCATTTTAAAGTTAAAATGTGAATTTTTTGATAATATAATTGACCTATTTGTTAATATAGTAAGACTAATACAAATTGAAAAATTAAAAAAAAAACTTTACGCCACTAAATACTTATTTGTATGTAGAAGTGTACAATTTTTTAAAATAATCGGTTCAGTAGTTTTTTTAAAAAGGTTTCCACTTTATTTTTAAA